>JARCZZ010023332.1:0-25617 GCA_030323915.1 Brotogeris chrysoptera
AATGGGTTCAAACTTAAACAGGGGAAGTTTAGATTGGATATGAGGAAGAAATTCTTTCCTGTAAGGGTGGTGAGGCATTGGAATGCGTTGCCCAGAGAAGTTGTGAATGCTCCATCGCTGGTGGTGCTCAAGGCCAGGTTGGCCAGAGCCTTGGGTTTGTTGGGAGGTGTCCCTGCCCATGGCAGGGGGGTTGGAACTGGATTATCTTAAGGTCCTTTCTAACCCTAACTGTTCTATGATTCCATGTCTTACCAAAAGCATGGCATCTCCTAAAATATTGTATTTTAATCTGGTGCAGTCGTGCTCTGCAGAAATGATTAGTATCTGGAATAATAAAAGGTGAAACAATTTTGATGTATTTCTTACTTTAGGAGATGTAAGAGAGAGCATTCTGTGAAGGTGAAAAGCAATACATTTAACGTAGATTTAATAAAAAGATCATTTAGTACATCCTTTCACAGAAAAAGGAGACAAAATGAGATCATCTATCAGGCTGTCCAATCACATCTTGAGACCTCCAGAGATGGTGACTTTACCACATCCTTGAGGAGGTTTTTCCAGGGATAGATCATTACTGTAGTAAAAAATCTTTTACAGAGATGAAATCTCTCCCAGTGTAAAGGTTGCTTCTTCTCCACATGGCTCCTTGCAAGAAAGAGACTCTGTCCTCTTTGTAGATGACCTTTTAGTACTGCAATACTGTGATGAGCTCCCCCCAAGTCTTCTCCAGAGAGAAAAGACCTTCAGTCAGATGAGACTTCCCTTGGTCTTTCCTCATAGGTCAAGCTCCCCAGCCCTGCTTTTGCATCTTCATGGCCCTCCTTTGGCTCCTCTCCAGTCTCTCCATGTCTGTCTTGATTTTTGGGGACCAGAAGTGGACACAGTACTCCAGCTTTGGCCTGACTAGCACTTAGTAGAGTGGGTTGATCACATCTCTGTCTCTGCAAGCAGTGCCCCATGGAAGCAGCTCAGGATCCAATTTGCCTTTGCTGCTGTAGCAGCACACTGCTGACTCCTCTTCAGCATGTTGTCCATCAGGATCTCCAGGTCCTTTCAGTAAGGCTATTTCCCTTCCACACAGGTCCCAGCCTCCACTGGGCTCTTTGTTTAGGTAATCCCAAAGTGATGGACTTTACATTCATCTTTGTTGAATTTCATACAGTTTTTGCTTGTCCATTCTCCCAGCCTGTCCAGGTCTTTGCAAGATGGTTTTCCCTCCTCACATGTCCACCTCACCACTAGCTTGGTGTCATTAGCAAACTTGGTGAGGGTTCTTTCAGTCCCACCATCAAGGTCATTTATGAAGATGCTGAACAGTGTTGGGTCCAGTACTAATCCCTGGGGGACCCCACTTGTTACAGGCTGCTCAACCTGAGCATAAATCATAGATCACCACCGTCTGAGTATAGCCTGGTGTAGGTAATTTCCTATCCATCTCACAAACTGCCCGTCCAGTATTTATTTTCCCAGTTTGTCCTATAGATACAATTTGCAATTTCAGGATTATCCTTACTTTTCATTGAAACCTTTGTCATTAATCTTATTACTACGTATCTGCATGCCATTTTTGTCTCCAGTATTCTGAAGTCAAGAGGTGAACTCTGACACTTATTTCTTAGGTCATAAACCCCTACCCATATGTTGAGCTGTTTGTAGGGTTTGTTGGTTTTCAGTGCTGAAACAGTTATTTTGTAATGTGCATAACACTAGACTTTAGTACATGAAAAGTTATCTGTATTTTTTGCTTTGGGTTTTTAAATGTCATGGTGTCTTCCTTGCTAAAAGCATTCCGAAAACCTGGGTTTGGGGCTGCATATTGTGTTATGCAAGATTTTCCTTTAAAAATTCCAAATCTGTTAACGAACTTTCTCAGCACCAGTTTTTTTAATTTTTCTTTTTTTTTTTTCTTTTTGTTCTTTTTTTTTAGTAGAGAATTCAGTTTTTTCAATGCATAGAAAATGCGGCTAATAACTCTATACTGAAAATGGAGGGAAAGAAATATAAAGGCACTGCAGAATGCCAGGGCTCAGATTATACACAAAGAAATAAGATGTTTATGACAACAGAAAGCAGAATTGAAAGCAGGTTTTTCTCTTCCACCTGCATGGTGAAGTTTTCTTAAAATAAATTGATTATTAGCAATCTCTTCTTCAGAGCTCGAAGGAAACCCATATCCTTTACCACAGTAAATTCAAACATTTGGTGTCTTTCAAGAAAAATTCCCATTGTGCCATAGCAGGATTTAATATTTGCTGTTATCATGTAGCTGTGATTGTAAAAGGCAGTTGTTAAAACTACAGTGTTCATGATTGTATATTTAAACCAGGAAGTCTAAAGGTTGCTAAGCTCCTATAGGCATCTTTCTTTCTTTCTGTTTCTTTCCAGGTTAGAAACACCCCTTCACAGCTTGTTTCCTCTCTTTTTCCTCTTTTCCAGCACCTTTTATGACCTCCCTTAGGTCACCCATATGATGGAGGCAGAATTATATAAAGTAGCTCTCAACATAATGGACTTCTTGTAATGCTTAGGTACTTTCTTATCTCTATATCCCCGTTAACACAGGTTGCCACAGAAACAAGACAAATCATCTGTTAGCCACTTCCCTGCACTTGTGCCGTCATTGTTTCATGCATAATCACTGCCAAAGCATAATTCCCTGAGTGGAACAAGTCCTGACTTCCATGTTGCTTCAGCACATAATAGTGTCGGGCTGCTCTTCTCCAGTCCCATGGGCACATGCTGACCATTACTTCTGCTGACTAGCCCTCAGGTCCTCTCTCATCATCTCTGCATAGGAACCTCTCACTGCTTCAGCTTAGTATTAAGCCCAGCAAACCACTGTGCTGACTTTAGGGTATGGCATCCAGGTATTTGCTTTCCCTTTTATTCTCCTCCCCACTAGCCAAGACAGAAAGCTCTGCTGACCTGTGTCTGGTTTTGTAGGATAGTGCCTTCCTTTACCTTAAAATTACCTCTCTCCTCTCCCATTTTGTACAGTTTATGAAGGATTATCTTGAGGTGGGTCTATTCTTGTGCTTCTTTATCTCATAAGATATGTTCAGCTCCTTCCCTCCATTGCCTTGGTGGCTGTGTTTCTGGAAACAGAATGTGAGTTCTTCATCCTGAAAGCTTGTTAAATTCTTCATATAGAATAGATTCTGAAAACAATTGAAGCAGGAATAAATATCGTAGTTTTACTGATATCTGCAGCCCTTTCATCTTAGGTGGGCTTGAGATTGCTGTATTTTCTGGCAAATGAAGCTGGATCGTCCATATTCTTCCTTTCATTAACTGACTTCCCTCTCCAGACTTTTTGATTCTTCTCCTTCTAACCTATAACCAACCTTGTTGCTCAAAAACCTCAGCATTTTTCAATACGAAGGGAGCTTGCTTTCCCATCTCTCTCTCTCCTTCTATAGGGTTCTAACCATCCAGACTCTGTACTGGAAAGGGGACCAGTTTTCTCACATTGGACCAGGTTCTTATCTCTGCTACCATCAGTCTCTAGGAAGGACACCATCCTTTTTGAATCCACGGAAAACAGAGAAAGAAAATAGAAATCTTTAAAATCTGTAAATGGTCAAGACTAATTATGAAGACTACAGCTACTGTGAGATTAGCTAAGAAACTTCTTGAGCAGGTCTCTGAAGTCTGTGGACTTCAGAGCGGAAGAGCCATAGCTGCATCAGATGCAAAGGATTAGGTGGGAGGAGAATAGGCCCCTTGTACTGGCAAGGTATGAATAAGGAGCTATCAGCAGGCCTGGGAAATAAGCATGGGTGAGCTTGGATTGACAGCTCTGCAGTAAAGAGATGGAGGCAAGCAAGTGCTTGACAAAGAATTAAAGAGCTTTTAAGTTGAATCACACCCTGAAAGCAGCCTGCCCAAACAGTGGAAGTGGGATATCAGCAGAGAATTGGTCAGGCTGAGAGACTGCGTGCTTTAGGGTGCATGGTGTAGGATTTAATCTCTGCACCTTGGTCTGACTACTTGTATGTAGCTTCTTGAACACCAGCATTTGGAATAGGAAGATGCTCTGATTTGAGTCAAATTAGAAAGCACATTCAAGTTTTCATGTTTAAGATTGATGTGATGAAACTATCTTTATCAATGGCCTATTACAGAGAGAGACTTCAGATGTAAAATCAGTTATGAACATGGGTTTGAACCTAAGATTCATTGAAACGACATCATAGTGTCCTTACTTACCCCCAGGGTCTTGCAGAGGCTGGGGTGTGTTGTGTTTGACTTGCAGCAAAACTGCAGCATTTTTTGAGTGAGAAAAATCCAGAACAAAGGAAACGATGAAAATTATTTTGTGCACTCCCCCTGCAGCAAAACACCCTCCCTTTCCATGTACCAGTGCTCAGCCTTACTGTGATTTGCATGTTATAGCACTAGAGCACAAGAGATTTGTCAGCTTTTGGAAGCAAAGCCTTGGCTTGTAGTTGCTTTCTGAGATGCAGAGAGAAGTATTATCTGTGTGGACAATATCTTCTGCAAGCACTGCCCCACTGGTGGAGGAAATTTCTTACGGGTCATAAAAGTATGTGTCAGTTTGCTGTGTTCCACTGAAAATAGCTGTGATTTGTGTTTTTGAAAGATAAGTGCAGCTGAAAGGGTTTGCAGGATTAGTGTTTACAGAGGGGAATATTCAAGAGTCTTGGGGAGTGTGAGCTACAAGGCTTAGAATATCTAAGTCTTATGCTTTGTCATTGAATGTATCATAGAGTCATAGATTAGTTTGGGTTGGAGGGGACCTTAAAGCTCATCTACTCCTGACCACCCTGGGCAGGCACAGGTATTCTTAAGTCAGTTCTGCTTATCTTGGAAAGCTCACCCAGCCTAGATGAGGTGTGGTGTTTTCTGCTGTCTTTGAGGAGGTAACATGGGAGATAACCTTTTAGAGCACATCTTGCTTGGCTTTCTGAGATGTCATCTGGCCTTGTGAGGTGTGCATATTGTCTTGTTGCTTTCAGCATGTCTTAGGATAGACAAAGCAGGATAGAGTCTTGCAGGTGGATAGACAGCGGTGGATGAAGAGTCACAAGTTAGGTTTAGAATGGGGCCAATGATGATCTTCATATTGGGAAAACAGGAAACTACAAACAGCTCATGACGGAAAGTTGAAAGCAGTGTGAGAATGTGGCCCCCTTGCAATATGAAAAAACAATCCACATTGGCTGAGCCAGTTAAAAAAACACCATTCTAGGGCATGTTAAAACAATTCAACCAGACACATCATCAATAACTGATTATTTGCAGCTAAAATTAGACCTGGAATTGGCATTTTGTATCTTAATTAAAACAAAGCTATCTTTATCAATAAGCTATGACAACTTTGAGCAGACATTTCCTAGTGAATGTTAATCCTTTAGTCTCTTTTGATTAGTAGATGGGATTACATTAAAATTGATCCTCCTCCCAAGGTCCATTTGTGTGCTCTCTCTTGGTATTGAATTACTTAGCTGGCCTCCTGCCAGGCACAGGTCCCCCATTGGGACAATGAAATCACAACCGCAGTGATGCTCATTTGTGTTTTACACTATGCCATTTACTTATTACAAAAGGCTCAGAAGACTGAATGCCCCGGTGAGATATTATTTAGGCCTCAGATCTCTGTCAAACCTCTTCAGTTAAGCTTGCACATAACTAGCTTTTGAAGATAGAAAGAGTAAAGGGTAAGGAAGCAAAACAATGTCATATTTAAAATCTATTTCCCCATTTGTACGGGCTGATCTCAGGGAATTTTTGAGTTTCAGGAGCTCAGGAAAACAGGTATCATTTTGAAAGCATGTGGATCTTCTAAAAAGATGCTTCCCTTTGGCTCATAATTAAGCTTTGAACACCCAAGCCCTGAAGGAAGCGGTCCCTAAATTGTACTGACCTGTTGAAATGTTCTCTGAGGGGTCCATGTGAATCTGGTGAGAGTCAACGACATTGTTCTTACTGAATTCAGGAATAGAGAAGAACACCAGTGTCTTTGTTTTCTGTTTCAACGTTGTTTCTTAGAAACTAATTAAAGCTATGAACAATTCTTCCTAGGGAAATTGTAAAAAAAGCTTCACAAAAAGTAACACAGAAGAGCCGTTGACAGTCTGGAAATTGTAAGAGTGGAACAGCTTTCCATTTAACTCCCTCCCACCTTTTCCATCTGTAGTTCTTGTCAGCAGTCAGCAAGCCAGTCAGGAGATGGTGGTAGCTAAATGGTGTGCATTCCCCTAAGGTTTGAGATTATGTCTTTACTTTCCTCTCTGATATCCTTTAAGAGTCAGATTTCATAAAGTGTCCTGTGTTCCTTGACTTGGGTAGTTGTGGTCTGGAAGCTGTCCTTCAACACCTGACTGATTCACTTGGAGTTATATGAGGATCTTATGAGAGTGTGAACTGATCTACTAAACATAATTCTGAGCCTGCCAAGGCTCAAATGTGAAGTGGAAACATACATATAAATTAGGCAGGAAATATATAACACTGTGAGATTCCTTACACTGTTGTAAACAATATTTTGTTTCACTTTGCTTGTGTGATTTGGCATTTCTAACAGAATTAATGCTCTGCGATAGCACTAAAAAGGATGCTGTGCCTGAGTGGAATGGAAGTAATGTGGGATGCGAGTAAGTGACGTTCCTTGAAATGAGGAGTATAAAATACTGTGGACAGCAGACTAATTATGTAGCTTGCTTATTTTTGAACAAAGATCTTTTACTACCATTGGTGTCAAATGGAGAAGAGAAATCAGTTATTCACTGCCTTGTATCTATTTGCTCTTAGATCTGCAGGTTTGTCTTTGGACACCTAGGGACGTGATGGCAAGAGTTTAAGAGGAGGAAAGATGGACACAATACCTTGTTACATCTTGTAGCAGTGAATCTATGAAGAGTCACCTTGAATCTGTGTTCAATTCTATTTATTTATTGATTGTGGTAACAGAACCCAGGGTTCAGAGTAGATGGTTTGTCATCTTTAATTGTGCTTTGGCCAGTATTTCACCTCTCCCAAGTTGTCTAAACGCATTAACTGTTACACAGCATTGTGTGTTTCTCCAAACTATATGTAAATCTGGGAGGTGAGGCGTAGGTGCTAAATGTTTATTTTTTTTTTAAACTGTGATCTTTCCACTTAGGAAAAAGCAGCCTTAATTAGACTGGTTAAGGCACAGAAATGCTAACAACCTTTACCGAGTGAAGCTGCTGATGATAATTCTGTCTTGGAACGACAACACGAACACGAACATATGTAACTTTAAAACTGTCTACTGTCTTTGTAGGGCACTGAGGCAAGAAACTTCCAGTGCAAAACTGAAAAAGAAACATAGGATACCTGCAGTAGTATGATACTGATATTAGAAAACCCTGCTGACTGGTTTCTATACTTCAGATGTTGTCATGAAGCTGTGGGGAACCTGCATAATCCAGTTTCTTCTCTTCTATTTAGGCATTTGCAACACTGAAAATGGCTTCTTCATGCTGCTGAAGAACCATCCTACAGAGCGAGGGTCTTTGCAGTTTGCAGTCTGTGTTTCTCCAAAGATGCTGTAGTATAGGTTTGAGTTGTGCTTTCTTGAGACACTGCCTCATCAGACTCTGTTCGGGGTAGTCTATTTTATCACGACGGCTGACGATAAAAGTGAGGAATGTTGAAACTTCCTTTGTATTTCAGAGTGTTTCTTCAGTCTCATGTGGCTGAATCTCTTTATGCGAAGGATTGGTTTGTTTCTTTCATTTTCCTAGATGTTAGTGGCTTTCTCCCAACACAATGAAAGCTTGTGCTAAGCAAACCAGTTCTGATTTTGCCTACTGCATTCAAGCTGGAAGTTGCTTTTTGATGCAGCAAGATACCTAGTGTTGTAATGAGCCCTGGAGAGTCTTGGGTTTCCATGTCCCCAAGCTCTGTGGCTGTGCACCACATATATGTATTACCAGAAGTAACTGTTTACCCATAATACTTCAAATTCTGTTGTTCAGCTCAATTATTTATTTTGGGGATTGAGGAGAGTCAATCCCCAAAACTGATCTGCAGATCTTTTTGACTACCTCAAAATCAAATAAGCTAGTAGATATGTGCATATTTATGAAAGCAAACTGAGCAGTTGCTTAAATTTGTTTAATTTTACTAGAAATGTGAGGAAACGTGTTTTGGGATCTATCAGTTCAGTGGTGCCAACTCGGTATCTGACAGACAAGAAGAAGAAATATAAACCAGAGTGATTTGGAGCATATTTTTGATAGAAAAGTCTAATCCCCTGAAGATTTTCTTGCTTGGGTTTAGGCATGTGTTAGCACTATTAGCCTGCACTTCCTCTACCCTGGCTGTCATGCCTCCAAAATTAGGCTAGACCACAAGTGGACTTGAGCTGCTATGCATCCAGGCTGATGCACTCAGTATCCTTGATACTAAGTGTTGCTTGGAAAAGCAGATTTTGTCTTAGCTGTTGCAAACACTTTCACTGTATAAACCCTCCATACACAACCTGTGACACCAGTTTTCGCACACTGTACTGGAAGAGAATCATAGAATAGTTAGGGTTGGAAAGGACCTTAAGATCAGAACATACACGACACATCATATGGACTTTAATTTGGTATTTTTTTATTGGTGGAAGGATGAGTTTTTATGTTTTCTTGTGTAGAGAGGCAACATTTTAATTAAGTCTTTGGCTTGATGTAAAGAACAGATGAATTTCTTCAGGATTTCTCAGCCCATAGTCTATCTACTGTAGACCACAGTAGGTAATTCCGTTATAACTTTATTAAAATGTCTGAGCTACTGTAATGCTGTTCTTCCTCCATCGGTGATGCAAATCATTAGTGACTCTGTAGTAAGTCAGGCTGATCCCTGCCCAAGTCACTCCTTGCTTGCAGGTCACTGTCTTCTGTTGATCAGTGCAGAATGAGGTGGCAGCACTTTGTGGGCAATTGTCAAAGTGATTCTAATGAGGTTGGTGAACATGAGACAAAGTAAAGAGATCAGGGCCTGCCTTGAAGCACAAATTAAGGTTGATTTGCAATGCGAGTATATTCACTGCCACTTATGAGCATGATGAAAGTTTAAAGCGTTTCCACTAGTACCAGGTACTTTAAGACATTGAAAGTGAACTGTATGGCATTGAAGCAGAGAAACTTTTTCTTCATACCTGTGTTCCTCTGGCAATATTGCTAAAGCACCTGAGATGGCCACAGTCAACAATTCCAGTCAATCATTGTGTTTGACTTCTTGAGAAAAAAAATCTTTTTAAAATGATCTGCTGGTGAATAAACTAGAAAAAAATCACCATAAAGGTTAGTTTCTCAAGAGAAGGACCCTCTGAAGTCATGGCAAAGTGTTTATTGGCTTGAATAAGACTAGCATTTGACCAATCTATTGTGCATTCAATAGCTGCTCCAAGAAACAGTATTTGCAGATGGAGGGTTTTTGCTCAGTAGCAATTTCAGATATGAAATTCTGTTTTTTGTTTTATCTGCATCTAGCAATTTCTTAATTATAGTGCCCAGCACTTACAGCTATTTACCTCTTCAAAGCACTGCACAAATATTGATAAATTAATTGCTGCTTCATTACCCTGTGTAATGTCATGATAGTTACCTCATTATCTGGTCCTTTGGTAAATGAAAACAACCATAGTGGTTATAAGACTAGGTTATATATGGTAAAAAAATCAAATAGATTTTTGCTAAGTAGGGACACTAAGGCCATCTATTAAGAATAATTTTACTGCAAAGCTTTTTCAGTGCTGCATTATAATTCCTAGCTTGGGAAAAACAGGAAGAGTGAATGGAAGTTTGTCTGGACATGGGAGAAAAGAAGCTTCTTCTGTTCATATGGGTGTCCTTTGTGGTGGGAGTGTGGCTTAACACTTATCACCTTTGTAAGCTCGTCTTGACAAATCGGAATGGAAATGGTATAGATGAAATTAATAATGCCTGAAATAATGCAAATAGAGGGACTATAAGTGAACAGAAAATCTGAAATGCCTGTTTGGGAAAGGGGAACTTACATTTCAGTGCTATTCTTTCTTTGACTTCTACATATGTAAGCATTCTTACATTCTTACTTAGAAATCTGAGTATTTCCTTCTAAGAAAATACGATCTAGCGTGAGGATTAATTAGTCTGTTAACCACATTTATGTCATTTACACAAGAGATCATTCCCTGATGAGGGGGGGGGAAAGGGATGTTTTATAATGAGTAATGAAAATATAGCAATTTAGGGAATTAACATATCATAGTGGCTGACGTAAATGTTTTTCTATTTATAAGACTAAATATATTTGGCTGTCAGAGCCTCGAGAGCTAAATACTTGGAATGATGAAACCCTAGTGCCAAGGCGGTACAAACAGGCAAGAGGAAGAATTGCATGCTAAGGGCAAAGAAGGGGTCTAAATGACATGGGAATTGTTTAATGCCTAATAAAGTTCCAATTTCTGTACTCTCCTTAGAAAGTCTACAAGTCTTAAAATGCAGATGTGCATATTTAAACGTATTTCTTATATTTAAGTATCTTTAGGGCTTCCTTGGATAATTTTGCTTAGATTTTTTGTGTGTTTAGCCTTTGTGAGTGAGGATGGGAAGATATTCAGGCTATTGGCATAAAAAAAAAAACGGCTTCTCTCTCTAATAGCTTTCTTATGTTTCCTTCCTGTGTTGTCTAATGGGTCTATGCTGATTTAACAAAATGAGGGGAGAAGAAATCACTAGTTGCTTTGTGACAGATGCAACCATGCATCTCTTGAAAGAAATAAACTTTCTTTGACCTCCAAGGCACTGGAAGAAAATAACATATTCTTGTTTTAAAGTTGTTCTTTCTTGTCTAAAAGACTGTCACCAGTGCGTTGTATGAATCATAGCTTTGAATTACAAAGGTTCCTAAGGCAAGCGGGTTCGGATGGTGCCCTGTCAATTTGATGCTGCACACACAATTGCATTCTTCCTGGGGATACAATCCTGTAGCGTGATAATTTTCGGCTTCAGCTTAATTTGAATTTCTTCCATAGTTCACTCATGCTCATCTCAGGTTCGCATTTCAGAGTCTCAAAGAAAATTAAGATCCAAAGTTGGCAAAGGAGAAAAGAATGAATCTTTTTCCGTGACAGAAAAGTACCTGGAAGTAATTCAGGATGGAGAACAGCCAGCAATTGCTTTGTTTCCATAGCTTTTGAGATTAGAGGTTCTTTGAGTGAAACAGGGGGGTCCTCCTATAGAAGACTCTCTCCTTAGCCCTTTTTTATTGACTGCTCTCATTTCTTGATGAATTTGTTCCCTTTCCTTGGAACATTTGTGTTGCTTTTCTTCTTAACAACAGGTTACGCATCTCTTTCCCCAGTAACGTGTCTCTCTTCTCCAGCTTTTATCTGGAGTGTTTTGCTAAAGAGACTGAATCAGTGATTTGGCCACTCAATGCTCTTGCCAGATTTGTTTCTTGCCGTTGCACTGGGTGATGGCATGTGTTTGGGTCTTTTCTCATTTAAAGCAATGAATCTTCCCAGCTGACAAAGCACTCCAGTGAAGAAGATGGTTAACTTATGAGCAGAGTTTATACACATGAAATTATCTCATTCTGAAGAGGCAATTAATATTCTACTTTGTGGGGTTAAGAATAAGTCCTTGAATTTTTAATTTTATTCTAGCACTTAAAAATTTAGCATTTAGAACCTTCTTTCAAAAGATTAGTGCGGAGTTGTTGACTAAATGGTTCAGTACATCCTCTTTATATAAACCTTTTGCTGGGCTGCATTCCAGATTGTCTTGATTTCGTATGTTTTATATCTTCTCAAGAGAGATTAATTCTGTTAATTACCATATTAAGGTCAGCTAAGTTAATAAAATATGGTTTGTGATTTATGTAACTTTAAAAGCACTTTATCTGCTAACTTTTTTGATGCAATGTTTGAATACATTTGGAAAAGAAGTTAATAATAACAATAAATAAAAGCCAAATATTTCCACATATGATTATAAAGATCTAGGTTTTAATAAGTGGCTTTGTATTCTGTTGGAATTTGTGTGAGGTGAACTACCAATACAGATAGAAAGGGAGTATGAAGTGTTTATTGAGGCTCAGCGACTACTACTGGCATACTTTATTCTGATTTCAAATAGGTCACTGGAGAAATGTAATGATAATGAATTATCATTACGTGGTAGTATGTGCTTGATAGTCAACTCTTGCTCTTTGTCTCAACATTGTTATTGAGTGTGTCTTCCATGCTCACTTTCAACACCATCTTGTGGATATTCCATTTAATTTTAATACCACGGTGTGACTAATAGTCATACGATGACTGTGTTGTCCTGCATCTCTGTGTCCCATTGTGTTGCTGGTTTTCAGCAGTGTTAGGAAGTTGTAGTACCTATGGTTTACGCTATTTGTTCCAAAGCCCAGTAGTGTTTGTGTGACTCTCTCTGCCTACCGGAGCCTCCTTGATTTGCTACACTTACATGTTATAAAGAAAGCAAACTCTTTTTGCCCTCATATGACTTGGATGTTCCCCATGGGAAAACTATACATAGCTTTTCTGAAACAGGGAGTAATTATAGAGATCCTCCTCTGTTACATGTAAAGATCACTACAAGTTCAGCATTGCATGTGCATGTTCAGATAGGGATTTTTTGAAAGAGAGGGGCTGATGCATTTTTATAGCTGAAAGCACTTAATGGGAATGCAGATTGTGACCCTTTGAAACTTCTGCTGCTCAAACTCATTGTGTATTGTTACCAGAGACACTAGCCCTGGAGGAACCTGCCTTCTTCACAAGGCACTTTCAGTTCCCTATCTTTAAAAAACCAAGTTCTGCCCCTTGGTCACTTCCTACCAGAGCTAGTCAGGTTCAATGGATATAAACCAGCACAGAGTTAATCCATTCTGTGTTGATCATTCTTGATTAAATTTATCATTTCGTCATTTGAAATGATCTCCCACTGTTTTATTTATAATCTTTTTTTTTTTTTTTTTTATTGCAAATTCCTTGCTGTTTGCATGTGTTGTCAAGATGGAGGCTATTTAAAAAATACAACTTTAGCAGAGGATGGCATGATGATCCCAGTGTAGATCTGTCTCTGAAATGATAAACAGACCGGGTCCTAGTTGGTCGCAAAACTACTCATGCTGTATGCAATGTTTTGCATACATTTCACCAAGGCTTAAAAAAAGAGATGATATTTGATTGAAGCAACAAAATTCCAAAGACTCCCATTGTCTGCACGTAATCAGTGCTATGCAAAGAGGTTTCAAAAGTACCCAAGGAGAGATTTCAGGTCTACTGAAGAATCATGAGACTGCAGCAGGGAAAAATGAGGGTTGGTAGTCATTCCCCAAGCCCTTCAGCCAGGTTTCCACTTTGCCAATTCCAAAACTGTCTCATTATATATGAGCTAAAGAAAACACTTGAGGCATGAATTAGTAAATGGTTGGTGGGCAACTAAGGAAAGTGTTTCAACACCACCAAGCTGTTGAAGCACAAGTTGCCTGGTGTGCTTGAAGAAGAAGGAATTATTTAGAACAGCATGAGAAACACACGACCGGAAGTAGTTTCCTGGACCATATAGCTCTCATGCCAGACCATTTCATTGTAGCCTTTGAGCCAAGTGAGTGTTATTTATTCTGTGAGCTTAGGTGGGTTTTTTTTTTGGTTTGTTTTTTTCTTTTTTGGTTTGGTTTAGGCTTTTTTTCCATAAAGGGAGTAGAAACATAAAAATCTCAAACATGTCACAACACAGAAGCCAATTCTGTTTTCTTGTATCACAGTGTTGCACATGTTCATTGAATCATTCTTCTACGTTAAGACAGGAGCAGCATGCCAGGCTATTTTGGATTGCACAAATACCTATGCAGAAGTAGGACTGTGAAATGAGGCGTTTGGCAGGAAACAGGGACCACAACAAGCACAGTTTTGAAAGGCTTGATTGTGTTTGCTGTGGATCCAGCCAGGAAACAAATGGTGGAGTGATTCAAGAGCTAACTAGATCAGGTAATTTAATCAAAATATTTAGGGAATAGAACATTCGCTATTGTTTAATGAATAAAAATGATCCTTATAGTGACTCTGTCTCCTGACCAGTTGCACTGTCTGAAGTGACTGTAAGGAAAACAGAGGCAAAACTCGGAGAAATTCTTTGAGAGTTCATAGGAGTTTTAAGCCTTCAAGTAGCTTCCTTTGGT
The DNA here is from genome assembly GCA_030323915.1 of Brotogeris chrysoptera. Classification (NCBI taxonomy): domain Eukaryota; kingdom Metazoa; phylum Chordata; class Aves; order Psittaciformes; family Psittacidae; genus Brotogeris; species Brotogeris chrysoptera. The sequence goes on from JARCZZ010023332.1 coordinate 14,161, forward strand.
TGGAGATTTTGCTATTTAATTCCTTCTGAATTCCTAACCCTATTCAGGGGTGTCAGCAGTTACTCTTGGCTGTATATGAAAATCCACTTTATAATGGCAGGCAATAGAAAGATATTAATTTCATTTCTTCTCATATGAGTTATGAAAATGTGACATTTTCTACATAAACCTTAGACACTCCAAATTATACAGAATAATGAAACATGCATCTTCAGAGATATCTGGCAAACAACTGCACACTTATATATTTTATCTTCTGTCCAAGAATAGCTGAAACATTTTAGTCTTCAATAGCATAAGACAGCTACATGACACCTTAGAGATCATCTAATGATGATGAAAAGCATAGCTTTTTAGATAGTTCTTCTAATTTGTTTCAACTCTGTGAAATAAACGCACTTATGTGTATAAAAGAAGAATTTTTCAGTGGAGAATCATGAAGTGACCTTCCAGATGCAACAAAGGGCTGACATTAGTCTCGCTTGTTCTGTCTGTAAGATATATTTTCTTTTCATGTTCTTTCTCTAATTCATATAATTACATGAATGCCTATTAACAGCAACTAAACTGGAAAAGCTAAGTAAAAGTCCAAAGCCAGATAATTCCTCTGTGACTTTGGAGCAGTAATCAAACCATTGTGAGATTTCTGATGGTTATGAGCCATTCTTGTAAGTGAAAAGCAGTGAATCCAGTTCTGCTGCAGAGCCCCATGTTTTAGTAGAGATGCACTTTGATTTCTGACTGGTTTTGCTTCTGTAAGTGGTTTCAACATTGTTCATCTTTGTCAGGATCATTAAATTTGAGGATGCCTTTTTGATTTTGCGTGTGAGCCACTGGCAAGTACTGGAGCTCAGTGAAGTGAGAGAAAAGACAACAGCATAGTAACTAGCTCCAATTTCAAACACGCTCAAGACAAATGACAAAAAACACTTTTAAAACAGCAGGGCCTGTTTTTCAGTGTTGACGTGCACTTGACATGTTTGTACAAGTCTTCATTCACCATCTCTCTATGCTTCAAATAAGCACTCGGGATATTTTCAGGCAGAGGAAGTGATCAGATATGGACCAACCCCCTGCTATTATCATGCCCGGATTGCTAGCCATGCTCACAAACAAGAGGAATATGTTCCTCTAAGCATGTAGGTTTTCCCATCAAATATCATCATCCAGGCAACAAGCATGGAAATTATATAAAGAGTTGCCTTACATTTGCATTGTATATCTCGACATGTGTATAATTTCGTACATGTGCCTTCGTGTAGGCATGCACATGTACTGATAAGCATATGTATTCTTTCAGCAGTAATAAACATATTTTGATTAAGCATCAACTTCAGCCATGGGGTTTCTTTTCTTCTAGTGTCTGTGTTGGCTAAGGGAATCCTTCAGTAGCAATATATCTTTATATCTTTCTTGCAATCTTTAAATACCCAGCATTTCGCTCTCCCTCCTGAGGACTGAACAAGAAAATAGTGTTTCTTATTAAAACTGCTAGCCACCTTTTTGTAGCGACAAAACATTCTGGGCTCTTGACAGGTAAAGAGGAATAAAGACACACTTCACAAAGTGCAGCATGTGGATACCTCCTGTGTGCACTTCTTCCTGCAGTAAAGTGTAATAATCCACTCACTCCACTCAGCTAGAATTCTTTATGTTTCAAAATAAAAGTAATTTATATATTCTAGTGTGAAAATGCCTGGAAAGGAAGGATGAGAGACGCTTTGTTGCTTTCAGGTGTTGACTGAGTATAGCAAGATTAAGAATTTAATTATGAATTTACCTAAAACTGAATTACACTGGGTACTTCAAATTCAAGACAGCTCTCTGGTATTTAAGCTCTCATCTTTGCTAGTTAAACGTCTAGATGTATATCACCATATTTGTATGCCAGATTGACGCAGTACCTAGTGTCTGGGCTAAATCTGAGCTTTCCTTACTGAAGTCCTGATTGAAGCGTTAATAGTGGATTATTAAGTTTAAGGTTGGTAAATCAGTCTGTGGTTGAATATTGATTTCTCACATCCAAAATAATGCTCTGGAAAGGAATAATTCTCCTTTATTTTCTCTTTAGGATGGGAAAAATGGGAAACAATATTCTACGATTCTACGATTCTCATCCTGTAAAGAATCCCATTCACCCAAGTTGTGCCATACGTATTCAGGCCAACAAAACACAGTTCCTAAGGTCAATTTTCATTGTACCAGAGTTGGAGGAGGATGATATCTTTTATATCTTGTTCCTGCAACTCAGGCAGAGCCAATATTCACATTTCCTGTAGCCTGCTGTCAGGGCTTGTTGCCCTTAGAGTTTTGAAGTGGATGACTAGCAGTTTTTCTGTAATGCAAATTCATGTTCATATGCTAGGGAAAGGATAAAAGGACTGAATTTGTTCCTCTAAAATCTTCAGGTTTTGGTGTAGTACCTTTATTGTGTTACAGTAGTCTGCCTAGGCTGAATGTACAGCCTTCTTTTCCTGGCTCTGTCCTATCCCTCTAGAAGTCATACAACTTCCTGGTATTATTTCTAATATGGTGGTAAGAAAAGTATAAAAGTGCTCTGAGCTGAAAGTGAAGAAAGGAAAAAAGATCAGTTTATCAAATTCTACTCATCATATGTAATTTTTTCCATGTCTTTTTACTATTTAGTATTTTTATTCAGTGCAGTGATTGCTCATTCCAGTCTTTTATAGAGCAAGATGAAAAAATGAAATAGGACTTAAAAATTGGGATGCTTTTATTGCAAACTCTCCAAAATTAACAACATATTTCCCTGGCATAGTGTTGACCTTGGAAATCTTTTCTTTCCTGTTTCAATTTTGTTTCCCGTTAAACTGAATGTCTGGTTATTAAACCTTTGGATAGTAATTAAGAAATAGAGAAATATCAGTAATAGCAGACCCAGCACCTTGCTTCCAACAAGGAAACAAAAGATGCTCCTATAATCCTGTTTGCATTCATTTTCTTGTAAGGTTTTTGAAACTTTGTCCATTGCTAGCTTCACATTCTACTTTGAATTGCATCACTAACATTTGAGATCAGTGGTAACATTATTGAGTATGCGGCTGCAGCTTACAGGTCTAAGCTTACAGATGAGGGAATCATCCACATGTCAGGTGACATCTTGTGCATTTTCAGTTTTTACTTTATGCTTCTCCACTTTTAATAAAAGAAATTTCTTTTTGTCCTTTTCTACACACACACACACACACAAAATCTCTATTTTTAAATAAGTGCTGCCTAAGTAGGGTACAATGTAAGCAATTTACTAAGCAGACAGTTTTTATATTGTAGATTATGACTATATTAAAAGAGAAGCTTTCACATACCCATAAACCACATGATGTTTACTTTGTGCAAGAAAAGGCAAATGTAACACTGCAGTCTACAACCTTAAGCACTTTGCAGTGGTTAGTGTTGATTAGAAAGCACCACCATGCTTAAAAATCCTGGCGGGAGGTTGCTGCTTCCTGACCACACCACATATGCTTTCAATTTAGGTAAATGAATAAATGATTCACCATACAAACATGAAGTTGCAGTGTGTTCTCCTTAAAGCATTATCAAAGAGCATTTCCGAGCAACCTTGACAGCTGGGGATACATGCAACAAGGAAAGCTACATGATGAAATTCTGAAAGCACCTTATGTGCAGGTACACATAAGTTGGAATGGAAATGTGTGCACAATGTTGTTCCTCTACACACATAATAGTCACTTGCACATTAGAGCTTATGTGATCGCACACTTGTTAGGAAGGTAGTCACATGCCTGTTAGAATAAAAATGTAGTTGTGTTCTGTTTTGAAAATCTTATTTTGTTTCCTGAATGAGACTAATGGTAATATATTGACTGAGCTGAAGCAGTTCATTGGTGGATGTGTTTAGAGAAAATACCAATTCAACTTACTAAATGACTTTGAATTACTAATGGGAGACTTTTACAATAAAAGAAAATAGCTCCCTCAATTTAGACTATGAAGCTAGAAAAAAATCCATTGAAACATTAATCTCTACCATGACTGCTGCTGGCTACACAGTTGCATTGATGTCCTCTTAGCAACAGTGAATAGCTCCTAAACTGGTTATGTTGGTATTTCAATCTCTTCCTGGCACAAAAATTATACAGAGGTATGGGAGTGAGTGCTGAATTGGTGGTTTTCTTTTTTTTCAAAGAAAGGATGTAGCACAATATAATTTGTTTAATGGCCGTTTGAAAAAGCAGATGTGCGGATATCAAGCTAAATGAGGTGTTGAAAGGGTTAGGCATTTGCTGGCTGGGCCTATACGTACTTCAGTAACAGAGGACTTTTAGGCAGACTGTATACAGGTAGTTTTCAGTAATTATTAGTTGCTTAAACTATTAGAGACTTGCTGATGTTAAAGTACCACTGTGTTTCATTTTAATGTACTTTGCAGTGTAGGCATAGAGACTGATTTCCACGCTAGCTGGGTTTCCACAGATTGCAGTTAATGTGAGCTGCAGGTGTTCAGAAGCTCTTTAAAGGAGAGGTGAGCAAAGAGACTGCAGAATGACTTGCCTGCAGTGCTGTTGCACCTGCACATCTCCACAGATTTAGAGTTAGGTAATATCAAAGCTCAAGTACCATCCATGAGGTTTTAGACATTTAAAATCCTTTGTTTGGGTGGTTTGATCACTATAGAAGACTGCCCAAAGCAAAAATTAATCTCTCAGTTCCCAGGAGAGAGGTTTGATAATGTTGTAGAGGGTTTTCAGTTTTAAGAATGGGTCTGTCTTGATTTATTGAAATTGTCCTATTTTGTGTTAAAAAGAATTAAATGGCAGATAGTGCAGTTGGAGCCGATGTGTCTTACACCCTCTCCAAATCCTTAGCCTCTCTTGAAGGCAAATTTTCTCTGACTAATCAAGCTTTTAATTCTTTGTACACATTCAAATACGTTTACTGGGTAAAAGCTGGAGCGAACAACCCTAGAATTTCCCCCTGATTTAGGGGACTGTGAAGATGATGAGTACCAGGCTCCCAGTTTTGGTTTGGGAAGGTAGGAGATACAAAAGTCAGCCCTTTGCCACTTGGGAATGACCTGGGATAAGGATGACATTCATCTAATTTTCTTCTCTCCTTTTTTCATGAAGTAAAGCTCTTGCTTTTAATAAAACTACTTTGGAAAAGAGAAAAAATATTCACCTAGTATTTCTAAACCATTGATATATGTTTTATATTTATTCCTATATGCATTTAGAGTGGGAAGGATAAGGTGGTGAAAGGAACAACATTTTTATTTAGGCTGATCTTTATATTACCCAGACAGTAAACTTACACCCTCTTCCAGTCTTCTCATTCATCTTTCTCCTTGTTCATCTCTTTCATAACACATTAGAGATAACTCAGGAAAAAGGTGTTGATCTTTCTGCTGCAAAGACCAGCCTATGGATATTAGCATTGGAGAAAAAAAACCTAAGTAAGTTTACAATTAACGCATTTACTCTTTGCGTCAATTTCAGAATTAATGCTCTCCTACAGATTTAAAACAAAGTTCTGTTGAGTAAGGCGATAACTACTAATCAGTATTTTCAGGTTCTGTGTTCTCTCAATATTCTTTAAATTAGGCTCAAAATGCAAACACAAAAAAATGATTTAATAGTATGGAGAAGCTTTTCAGATAGGAGTGACCCTGTCTGACTGTTAATTGCTCTACATATTGGTATAGTGTATGAGCCTAGGCATGTATTTAAATTTGCAACCCTGACATTCTTTGTCTCTAATCTGTCTCATACCAATGTCGTCAGGTGTTTCAGTCTCATTTCTTCTACTCTGATTTACACTTAACTGTAATGTGGTTGACATGGGCAATATGAGGTCAGGAATAAGAAGGGTACCTCAGCTTGGGCATCCTCCAGTTCATCACCTTTGTACCTTGACTCCAGGACCTTCCAGGCCAAAGTTCCTTGTGCTTGTTGTACCATCAGTTTAGAGTGCTCATCTCCAACCTGGGACCTCCTCCTCTTTCGTTTGCTCTCCGTATTTGCACTGTTTCATTTACCGTCCTGCAACCAGGCCTACAGTATTGGGTAGCATGGGGAGATTTGGGTGGGTCGGTACAAGCTGTGAGTCTCGCAGCCATGAGCAACTCTGTGTAGGTGTTTGCCAGGGGCCTGCTATGAAAACTCAGAAAACTGCAGAGCTTCCACCTACTTCCCTCTTGAGATAGATAGTACCTAAAGCCCATCTTGTCTGATTGCTCTCAGGTTGTAATCTTAATGTTACAGGGTCCTGGGGTATAAGGAAAGGACATGAAGGAGGTGGAACTGATAGCCTTTGTGTAACACTTGAAAATATTTTTCTTACAGTTATGACTGCTGAGTTATGCGTTGAATTTTTGCTCTGAAATATTCTTGCTCCCAAAGAAAGAGACACAGTAGCTCAGTTGACGACTTTCTTTATGGTTGATAAGTTTCTCTACAGTTGATGATATTTCTCTACATATACCAGCAAATATGGCACTTCATGGTAACCTTTCCCCTTGTATCCTTCCTATTGTAACAGCACAGACGTGTAGTCTTAAAAGCCATGATTTAGTTATGTCTCCTTGGAGGGGATCACCCTTCTGCTGTGGATTTATTGTTGCTTTAAGCAGGCATCATTATTAGATTAAGCTCTCTTTCAGCATGGTATGGCTGCAAAGGACTGCATAACTTGGTAATATAATTAAAGACTAAGTCCAACCAAAGCAGGGGCACTCCTGATGGTATGCCAGGTTACACAGGGCCATGTCCTGTTGAGTTTCAAGTATCTCCAGAGGTGGAGATTCCATCACCTCTCTAGGCAAGTTCCCAGTGTGCTGCCACCTGCAGAGTGAAAAATGTTTCCCTTACCTCTGATTATAGTTTCCTTTGCTGCAACTTATGCCCATTGTTATCCAAGTTAAGTATTTAGACTGATATAATCAACTCTGTCTCACATATAAGGTGATCCTTGGTTATTTATGCAGATTTCACAGTAGACAGAGAATACTGTTGTAGAGAAGTTCCTTATCCAGAAAAAGAGCACATAACTTTAATGTCAAGTATTTCAATTTTGTGTAAAACCTGGGTGCTCTGATTGACACGTTTGTTAGGCTAAAACTGTACCAGACCCATAGCTTCCAGCAGTAGGTGCAGGTCCTTGACTTTGCCCATATCAGTCCAGATAACACAGAGGTTAGCACTACGAGGAATCACTCCAGCTGTTTCATGCTCAGTCCTACCAAACCCACCTCATTTCTCATCTGTGAACCAAGAAAGAGCAATAAATTAACTTGAGGATGCTGATGGTAAAATAGCGTATGAACAGAAATACTTGGGTAAGCAGAGAGGAAAATAAGTGAGGTGTGACTCTGCAGAGCTGAATAAGGTGAAAAGACTTTCCTGCAAATGGTCAAGATAGGAGTTCTTGCATAAAAGTGTCTGCCTCCAGCCAAGGTCAACCCACCACAAATGTGCTGAACAAATACTGCTTATCAAGCTGGAGGAAAAAATTGTGAAGAGAAGTGTTAAATGTTTCTTTTCACTCCAAACTAGCAACAAATATTGTGCATCTCTCAAAAAAAAAAAGAAGACCAAGAAGAAGAAAAAGCAAATGCCTCCCATGATTTTTCCTAAAAGTCTGCCTTAGGAAACTTCAAAATTCAGCACGGGTTCTGATTCAAAACCCACCCTTAATCTCTGAAGAGTGTATTTAAATGTTTTTGGGTTTTGACGATTTGTTTTTGAACTTCAGAATTCAGAATTAAATAATTCTGAATTTCAAGAATATATTTAAAATTGAAATAATTCATTTTTTCATAATTTTATTTAAAAATTTCAAAATCTTTCTTTTTTTCCCCCGTTTTGCCTCTGTAAAGCAGAAGACAAACACTTCTGTATCCAGTTGCATCTGAGATCTGGAATTTACAGAAAAGAGTCAAATATTAGCAAAAAAGTTTGTATTTTCACTGTTTCCTCCTTTTTTTTTTTTGTTTTTCTCTTCTCCCTTCTCATAATGCAAGTATGGAATTTATCACTGAAAGAATTTAGACTTTTTCAGAAAATGTCTCCAGGCTAAATGTGTAAATAAAATAAATGGAAAAAAAACATATCACAAACTCCTTCAGATTGAAGGGTTATTACAAAGTCAGACAGGTTAATATTTCCCTTTATGTTTTGAAGTTTGGTTGAAGGATAAAACCAGCAGAACTTTGCTAAAAACAGTTGAATCCTTCCTATTGGTAATGAAGGGTCTTGGCATATCTAGACACCTCATTTCAGGTTCTTAGCAACTATAGTAAATAGTTAAAACTTACTGCTTAAAAATTAGTAGAGCAGCCATCCCTGGTGAAATAAAATAATTGAGACTCCCGACACCACCTTTACAATACAGCTAATTAAAATTATATCAGAGGAAGGCAGACCAAATAATAAACTTCTAATCCTGGTTCCGTAGGACATTATAACCCATTGGTCTGTTTGGATTCCTTTGATCTTTCCTCAGCTGCTGGAAGTATCCAAGTACTAAAGGAGTACACTGAAAACCACAGGACTGATGTTTTACACTGTAATCAGCTTCTGTGTATTCCACCACCCCACCCCCCCACCCCCCCCGACTTTTATTTGCTTGTTGTTGGAAATTTCACTGTATTTTTTCTTGGCTTGGGAATTTGTTCTATTCTCGTAGATAAAACCTCTCCAGATGTGGAGGATGCTGGTGGTGCAGCCTGGACAGGTGTCAAAGATGTCTCTTTGTCACTGGGAGATGACCTGGGACATGTTCGCCTCATAATCACCACCTGCATGCACAGACACTCTGCAAGGAGGGCAGGTTTTGCCTTGCTATGCAGATGGCACATCTACGTGGTGATCACAAATACCTGGTGATTGGAGTGAGTTGAAATGAGAAGTACCAATCCCCACTGAATCTTGATCTGTCCTCTGATGGCCATATTTTCCCCATTGTTCTCAAGTGAACATCAGGATATCTTTCCACCTCTTCTTCAAAATACCCCCAGTGTTGTAGCATGTATTTTGCACTGCTGGCTGAGAAGTAACATGCTTGCCCTGGTGCCCTGCACAGAGGGGGAGAACCTGTCCTGCTCCACTATGGCAGTAGTGCCCACAGATCTGTGCCTCCAAGAGATGAATTCATATCAGTAGAGATAGTTAAAGCTGGCAGCAGTGCCAGCCTTCGTTAGCCAAAGGGAGGGCACATAGTGAGTTGCTGTTGAATTCTGTTAATCCTTTTGGCCATAAAAATCCCACTGCTGTTGAAGTTTATGATCCACTCCGATACTGGATATCTGCCCCCCTCCCCAGTTCTTTGACTGCAAAGCCCTGCTGTCTAAGATCACCTTTTCTTAGCAACAACTGGCTTGCAGTAAATAAAGCAATAAATACTGTAAGAAACCCAGTCCAAGGGACTTGACCCATCATGATATTTTCTGCCTGACCTATTTTGTGGAAATGTTGGTCTCTGCTCATCCTGTAGCTGGAAAAGAATGAGGAGAGACTCCATCAGCAGAAAGGATCCTCTTCCCAAGCTTTCCCAAGCCTCTTGAAGCATGATTTCTGCTTAAATTAAGCAGCTCTTTTTGCATAAAATGGGTGCAGTTCCCTGGAAAACTGTTGTCTCTCCCTCCATCTGAACTTCCAGTCTCATCTCTTGGCTTTTTTTCTATTATGGTAACATTCCTGCTGTACAGTGTGTTAAATATAAGCTCCATAGTTGGAAGATAACATTTGTTATAGCAAATGAGGCGATAAATGTCTGAGGTTATGATGGGCAGAAAAGTCAAGGTATTTATCAAATTGCTAAGGGAAATAGTTTTGCCAAGCGTTAAGTAATAAACTTCCAATTATCGTTTTTATACTCCTACTGCAGAATGTTTCTCAGATGAGATTTCCTCTTGTTGGTTCAGCTAAGGTGAGAGGTGAAGTCGTTTGGCTTTGTGATCAGAGAAGAGGTCTGTGTCCCTGTGTGTGCTGTGTATTCACAGCTGTGTCTCTGTAGTTCTCTGGTACACTTGCTCCTTTTCTTTTCTTGTCTGGGGACTTTCCCTCACTCTGTATTAACTGACCTATATGCTGATGTTGAGGATTTTAGGGTAATCCTAAATGTAGAAATGTACTTACCTTTAGATTTGGAAAGATGATTATACTTGGTTATTGTTGTTGTTATCACTGTAATATCATCCTTTGCCTGATATTGACTTGCCAGCTGTATATTGGTTTCTCTGTTATCTTCCTTGTTCTATAAGAGAGAAGGATTTTCCCTTCTGCTGGCACTTGATTTCACATGCTAACCATCAAAACACAAACTGTGTTTAACTTTCAACCTGCCCTTGATCTCAACGAAAGTGAAGTCATGCCCAGATGAAATTGTCTGCATGATTTCTGTGCCGGTTGATGCCAAAAAAATACCAAAGAGAGAAAATCTTCAAATCCTCAGTAGTCAAACAAAACTGGGGCTCTAATGAAGTTGCTTAGAGCACAAAGTGATATTGGAAAGACTGAAAAATTCTTACAAGCAGCTTACTACTGAGCAAACAAAACAGGTAAATCACAAGTAGGAAGTAGTAGAAAATGAATAGTGAACAAGCTCAGGAATTCATTATGCCGTTGTATTGTATGGCATCAACAGTGAGTACACACTTTAAATAGTTCATATTTCTGTTTAAATAGGTTATATTTCTGCCTTTGATTCTGAAAATGTAAAGAGTGGAGCACAAGTGGTCGCAGAATATTTTCTGTACTGAGAGATCCAAATAGTGTGGTGTGTCCAGCTTGGCCTGGGAGCCAGGGTGTTAGTGCAAAGGGCTGGAAGTATCTGTAAGGAAGATGGCTCCTTGCTTCTTCTGACCCTCTTGCTCTCTAAAAGCATGTTACAGGCCTAAAAGAATCTTTAATTTGTTCATTTATGAACGTGCTTACGACATTCTCTGTTCAGCACTTTTCTCCTGATCTGGCAAACGTTTCACACAATTATTGAATAAGGATGATAATGTAAGTTAATTTCCCAGGGGAATATGGAGATGAAGCACTGCTGAATTTCCCATACAATGGGTTTTGTAGAACCACTAAGGTTTGCCACTGATATATCTACTATTAGGAATAGTAATGAATTATGGCGTTTTATACTGGTGTCTATACATAGATGTTCATAAATGTGCTCAGAGCAGGCCACACATGGTTAGTTGCTATTGAAACATCCCAGAATCCTTTTAGCTAATCCCCTAAATATTCTTGAGTATGGGGAAAATTTTTCTCCTCTTCAGAGTTTATACTTTCTCCGTCTTATTTTTATACAGCACTGCTGTAATTTTTAAGACCTGCTGTCCTGGGTTCAGCAGCAGCCGGTCATTTTTCTCCTTGGTGGCTGGGGCAGCGCTGGTGATACCGGTGTTTTTCGGTGGCTGCTTGCTGGTGTTTTGATCTGGCCAAGGACTTTCTGAGTCTCATGCTCTGCCGGGCA
>JARCZZ010023343.1:0-40448 GCA_030323915.1 Brotogeris chrysoptera
GGCGGGGCCCCGCCCTCCCAAAGCCACGCCCCCTTTGGCGCCTCTCCAAGCCCCGCCCCGACATTAGGCCACGCCTTCACAGCAGGCTGCGCCTCCGTACCGTATGCCACGCCCCTCGTGCCTTAGGCCCCGCCCCGCGGCCCACGTGCGTTCCCGCCGCGGGCTGGCGCCGTTCCCGCGGGCAAATACATGCTCGGGCCGCCCCCCGCGGAGCAGCGCGGGGACGCCGCCATGCAGCCCGTGCTGGGGGTCCTGGCCCTGGCCGCGGCCCTGGCCTCAGGTAGGGACCCGGCCCGAGTGCCGTGGGGCTGCCGTGGTGGCCGAGGGCGTGGGGCAGCGCGGGACCTAGGCAGGACACGGGGCCAGGATAGAAGCCTGCAGGCCACTGCCCGGGCCTGCGGCACAAAGCGGCAGCAGGAACTAGAGGCCTGCAGCAGGTGCTGTGCAGGGACCCTCCTGCTCCATGGGACGTGGGTCCATGGTCCTGTGCTCTGCGGGGCAGGATCCCACACTCCGCAGGACAGAGATCTCCTGCTCTGTGGAGCTGGATCCCACACTCAGCAAGGCCTGTATGTCCGTGCTGTGCCTCCAAGTTCCTGCCGACCTCTGCAGGGCACCGTTCCCCACTCAATGACTTCCAGCGCCTGCGAGCCACCGAGCTGCTGGCAGTGCCTGCAGACCCACCGCTGCCGCCGCTTGAACAGGGCTCTGCGGAGCAGTGTGCCCGGCGCTGTGCCACCAGCCTGGCCTGCCGGTGAGTGGGACTGGGAGGGCCAGGACACCGGGGCCACTCCATGCCTGGTGCCCACATGTGTGCACATCGGTCCTGCCCCATATGAGCCCAAGCCAGGCTCCCCCTGTGCCTCCCAGGGCTTTCCACCATGACCGGCAGAGCCAGCTGTGCCAACTGCTGCCCTGGACCCAGCACTCACCCCACATCCAGCTGCAGAAAAACATCCACTATGACCTGTACCAGAAGAAAGGTGGGCTGGTGCCACAGGTGAGCATGGGGACACCACAGGTTGGGCACAGGGCTCCTCACTGCTCGTGTGCTCTCCTCTCCCCAGTCTTCCTGCGGGACTGCATTGTGGCCAATGGCTCCAGTTACCGCGGCACACGGGCCATGACAGAGAAGGGTCTGCACTGTCAGCACTGGCAAGCCACAACACCCCATGACCACAGGTGCCTCCATGTCCCCAGCTACTCCACAGCACCCACCAGTAGCCCCTGGCAGCTTGGGGCAACAGGGAATGGGCTGGGGACAGCTTGGTGGCAATAGGAACCGCGTGGGGGCAATGGCACTGCCCAGGGTAGCATAGCATTGGGCTGTGCCCACCCCAGGGCAAGGGGCTCCCCACAGCCCTCCTACCCCCTCTGCTCCCTGCAGGTTCCTACCATCACCCCACAATGGTCTAGAGGAGAATTACTGCCGCAATCCAGACCAGGACAAGCGGGGCCCATGGTGTTACACCGTTGACCCCAACATCCGACATCAGAGTTGTGGCATCAAGAAGTGTGAGGATGGTGAGTGCTGCATCCCGGGGGCTCCCTGTGGCCTGTGTCCCCCACACTGAGTGCCCCCTGGCTGTTGGCAGCCGTCTGCATGACCTGCAATGGGGAGGACTACCGCGGCACTGTGGACCACACGGAGTCAGGGATAGAGTGCCAGCGCTGGGACATGCAGCACCCACACAAGCACCCCTACCATCCCGACAAGTACCAGCTCCAGGCAGTGTGCAGCACTGGGCTGCATGCAGCCCCAGCCGTGCCGTGAGCTGGGGCGCTGGGACCACCCTCAGACGCTGCTCGCTGTCTTTGCACCAGGTACCCTGACAAGGGGCTGGACGACAACTACTGCCGCAACCCCGACAGCTCGGAACAGCCCTGGTGCTACACCATCGACCCCGGGCGGGAGCGCGAGTACTGCCGCATCCGCCTGTGCAGTACGTCCCTGCTGGTGTCACCATGCAGCTGGGACTGGGGGTCCCAGCACCACCCTAACCCTGCCGCTCTGCTCCTCTCCTGCCATGCAAGCAGAGAAACGCCCGCGGCCCATCAACGTCACCACCAGCTGCTTCAGGGGCAAAGGCGAAGGCTACCGAGGACGGGTGAACGTCACCGTGTCAGGGATCCCCTGCCAGCGCTGGGATGCCCAGGTGCCCCACCAGCACCACTTCACGCCTGAGAAGTACCCCTGCAAGTAAGGGGATTGGGGGGATGCGCCTGGGGAGGGTGGCTGTGAGCAGCACCCCTGGGTGTGTGGTTGGGGGGGCACCCATACAGCCCCTCCACCAGGGACCTGCAGGAGAACTACTGCCGCAACCCCGATGGCTCAGAGGCTCCGTGGTGCTTCACTGCCCGCTCCACCGTCCGCATCGCTTTCTGCTTCCACATCCGCCGCTGCCCTGACGAGCTGGGTGCCCAAGGTGAGCTGACCCCAGGCACCCATCCCTGGGGTGCCTGCGGCGGGTGCCAGCCCTCCCTGCCTGTCTCCAGAGTGCTACCACGGCCATGGCGAGCACTACCACGGTCATGTCAGCAAGACACGAAAAGGCATCACCTGCCAGCCGTGGGCTGCCCAGACACCCCACGTGCCCCAGTGAGTGTGCGAGGGAGCACGTTGTGGTCAGTGCGTGGGGACAGGGATGGACACAGGGTTGGGGATGGGGATGAGGGTGGGTATATGGAGAACAGGATGGTGATGGTGACAGTGACTTGCTCGTGGCAGGATCTCACCTCTCACCCACCCTGAAGCACACCTGGAGGAGAACTACTGCCGCAACCCCGATAACGACAGCCATGGCCCTTGGTGCTACACCATGGACCCCCGCACCCCTTTTGACTATTGTGCCATCAAGCCCTGCTGTGAGCCCTTGTCCACACCCCTGCGGAGCTAAGGGTGTCCCTGGTCACCCCCTAGGGTGGTTTTGGTCCCCCCAGGATGGCTGGACCCTGCTGTAGTGCCACCCTGTGCTTTCTCTCCACAGCCGGCAGTGCAGTGCCCTCTGTTATGGAGAATGCAGGTTGGGACCCTCAGGTGCCGGGTGAGTGCCATGGGGCAAGTGCCAGTGGCATGGCCCCATCCGACACCCACTGTGCCCGCAGACACAGTGGCATTCAAGGAGTGTGGCCAGCGGGATGAGAGACTGCAGCTGAAAGGCCGCATCGTTGGTGGCCATCCTGGCAACTCGCCCTGGACTGTCAGCATCCGCAACCGGTGAGTGGCTCCCCAGCTCCCTGCCACGCAGCCAATGTCCTCCTGGAGCTGACCCCCATCCCCACAGGGCTGGTGTACACTTCTGCGGGGGGTCCCTGGTGAAGGAGCAGTGGGTTATCAGCACACGACAGTGCTTCTCCTCCTGGTAAGGCTGGGGATGGGGCGTGGGGGATGGGACCCCCCATGTCCTCACATCCACATCCTGGCAGCGATGCTGACCTCACGGGCTACGAGGTGTACCTGGGGACGCTCTTCAAGGACCCTGGCCCTGGGGACCCGGACCTGCAGACCATCCCCATCACACGAATCGTCTGCGGCCCCTCCGAGTCTCAGCTGGTGATGCTGAAGCTGGCGAGGTGAGCATTGTGCCCCAGTCCCTCTGGTACCCCATGGCTGGCCAGGCTGGCACCACATCCCACTGTTCCTCTTGCTGTAGGCCTGCAGCTCTGAACAGGCGCGTGGCCCTGATCTGCCTCCCGCCTGAGCGCTATATTGTGCCCGCGGGCACCATCTGCGAGATCGCTGGCTGGGGGGAGACCAGAGGTACCTGCCATGGGCAGCCCCTGAAACAGCATCCCCTGCCCAACACCTCCCCTGCCCATGCTGTTCCCCTGCAATGGCATCCCCTGCCCACAGCATCGCAAAGTCCATGACATCCCCCTCCTTACGGCATCTCCCTTCTGTGGCATTTTCCTGCCTGTGCCAGCCTCCTGCCCACAGCATCATCCCTGTCCACAACACCCTCCTGCCCACTCCATTCTCCATCAACAGCATCCTGTGCCCTGTGAGGGCACTCCTGCAAACGCATTACCTTCTATGTTGTGTGCCCCCTGCCATGGTACCTTCCTGCCAGTGCCACCCCTGTGCCATGGCAACCCCTGTCTGTGCTGTCCCCACTGCCATGGCATCCCGCACCGGTGCCTCCCCTGCCCACAGGCACGGCGGACGGTGGTGTGCTGAATGTGGCGTGGCTGCCGGTGTTGGCCCATGGCGAGTGCAATGTGGCGCTGCGCGGACGCGTGAAGGACAGTGAGCTCTGCACAGCCCCGCTGCGTGCCGGCGTGGGGGCCTGTGAGGTGAGCTGGGCTGGGAGCACTGCCTCAGGGAGTCCAGGGTGCTGGCACCGGGGTGATGCTACTGTCTGGGTGCCACAGGGAGATTACGGGGGGCCACTGGCTTGCCTCACCGCCGACTGCTGGGTGCTGGAGGGGGTGATCACCCCATCCCGTGTCTGCGCCCGCACTGACCAGCCCGCCCTCTTCATCCGTGTGTCGCTCTATGTTGACTGGATCTACAAGGTGATGAAGATGGGCTGAGCCAGCTTGGCACAGCCTGACACAGCCGCCACCAAGAAATAAAGGCACAGCCGTGGCCACGGCTGTTAGCACTGCATAGGGTCTCTCACGTTTATTTAAGACCAAACCTCAACTGGCATCTCATCCTGCCTCCAGCTACACTCGCTTCCTCCTCCTCTGGTCCTGGCATGGTCCCCAGGGTCAGTGGTCACCCTTGGGGCTGGCACAGAGGCAGGGCCACCGTGGGTGCTGGGGGCTATGCTGTCTTGTCCTGTCCCATCAGGGCTGCCCTACATGCTGAAGGAGCCACTGGGTGCAGTTCTTGAAGACATCGGCCTCCGTCTCCACGCCAGCTAGTGCATGGCCACCCTGCGGGTACCACAGCAGCCTGCAGGGCAGGATGGGATGGAATAGAGGGACATGCTCAGCCAGCACCCCGGGGCTCCCTCCCTGCTCCATCCCCCTACTCCCCACTCACCGCACAGGCACCCCCCTGGCCCGCAGCACCCGGTAGAGCTCCAGCGCCTGCGTGGGGTTGACGCGCCGGTCCCGAGCACCCACACACAGCAGCACCGGCGTCTGCACCTGCAGCACACGCAGCAGTGGGTGCCTGACGTCCTGCACCCTGCCTTCCACACCCGTCCTACCCCGCCTTACCCGTGCCGCCTGGGCAATGGGCGAGCGCAGCAGCATGGTGGCCACCTCTTCGGCATGTGGCACCCGCTCAAAGGAGTAGGGCATCCCCAGGGAGGTGTAGCGCCTGTGGCACAGTGTGCTGGTGAGGTGGGTGCTGTGGGGACATGGTGGGGCACAGTATGGCACAGGCGGTGGCAGTCACCAGTCAGGGATGTCGGAGGTCCCAAGCAATGCAGGCAGGTTGGAAACGGGGCTGCGCAGTGCACAGGCTCGGTAGCGCTCCGGCTCGCGGGTGAGGAGGTGGAGGGCGATGAAGGCTCCGTGGGAACCAGCCAGCAGGGCCAGGCGGTGTGGATCGAGGGGCGCGCTGCGCAGCGCCTGCTCCACTGCCAGCTGTGCCCATAGGCACCCACCATCAGCATCCCACAGCAGACTCCCCCCCACCAGCATCCCCACAGCCGAACTCACCATCAGCATCCTCCCAGCAGACCCCACCAGCAGCAACCCATCAGCACCCTCCGCCCCTCCACCCCAGCGCCCCTCACCTGGGTGTCCGCCACATCCTGCTCACCCACTTGGGACAGCAGGGAGTTGATGCTGGCCTGACCGAAGCCCAGGGAGCCACGGTAATTCACTGGGGAGATGGGGACCATGGGTGCGGTGTCTCCAGTGAAGTGCAGTGGCCACATCCCCAGACTCCCTGGCACTCACCCAGGAGCACAGCAAAGCCCAGCCAGCACAGCGCGGCCATGCCTGGGCGCCAGCGGGCATCAAAGACAGCATGGGGTCCACCTGGGGCCAGTGGGCGTGTCATCCAGGTGCCACCAACACTGCCAGGGTGTCCCCACTGTCCCCTCACTCACCATGGGGACAAACGACGAGGGGGTGAGGTGCCATGCTGTCTGGTGGGCTCAGCAGCAGGGCCTCAAAAGCCTGGGTGCCTGGGAAGGGGTCCCACTCAGAATCCCCCACCCCAGCACCCCTACCCCAGTACCCCCCATCCCGGGGATCCCTGGCACCCAGGCATCACCCAGGTACATCAGGAACCCCCGGGAGCTCACTATGCACAGCCGGGCTCTGCCCACTGCAGGGGGGCCGGACCGTCAGGGTCTTCCAGGTGACACCGGGCACCGTCGGGGTGTCCTCCACCTGCACCCAGCGGAGGGGCAGCTCCTTGCCCGCCGGTGGCAGCACCGCCACTACCTGGGGACACACAGCGGGTGGCACTGGCACTGGGGCAGCTGTAACAGCCCCCACTGCAGGCCCAGTGCTCTGGTGCTGCCCCAATGACATGCACAGATGTGCTATGCCATGCCTTGTTATACAACTCTGTGCCATGCCGTGTTGCCCTTGGCTGTGCCATGCTGTATCTGGCTCTGGCATGCAATGTCAAGCTTTGCTGTTCCTTGCCACATTGTGCTGTGCAATGCCATGCTGTAGCTGGCTGTGCTTCACCACACTGTATTTTACTATGCCATGAACAGCTGGGCCAAGCCATGCCAAGGCTTTGCTGTGCTATGCTATACTGGATCTGGCCATGCCGTACCACGCAATCCCATTCAGGATCTGCCTGTGCTGTGCTGTGCCATGCCATGCTGTGCTGCGTAATACTATGCTGGGCTATGCCTGGCCATGCTTGGCTGTGTCATGCCGTGCTATGCCACACCAGATGGAGCCCCACTGTGTTTTGCCATGCGACATCATGCAGCTTACCAGGCTAGGGGGATGGTGTGGTGCTGAACATGTGGCCACCAGCAGATCCCACTGAAGGGTGAGCAGCTCCCAGCACCCTTCAGGCGACCCTAGGGACAGAGATCACATCAGTGTTTGCAGACGCTCACCTGGGCACTGTGGGCAACCAATGCCACATACCTGCCGTCAGGTTGGTGACGGTGCCTGCCTCCGTGTCCACCAGCAGCAGGTCCTACGAGGGTCAGAACACAGGCAGCTGCATCACTGCAGGGCGCAGGGACCACGTCCCCATCCCCGTGGTCCCTGGGGCTCACGGTGCGGCTGCGCTGCGGGGTGCCCAGCACGGCTCGCTGGCTGTCAGCCACCCAGCACTGCAGAGGCAGCACCTCCGTGAACAGCCCAGCGAAGGCTGCAAGCAGGGCAGAGTGATAGTGAGCAAGGCCATGGCCACCCAGTGTGGGGGGCTCCAAGCCCCCAGCAGCACTCAGCCCTGTCCACTGTGTAACACTCACCCTCCGTGGGCTCCTGCATCACATCGAGCACCGTCACGATCTGCCTCGTCTGCCAGGTGAGCTGCAGGGAGCCAGCAGTCAGGAATAGAATCATAGAATGGTGTGGGTTAGAAAGGACCTTAAGATCATCGAGTTCCGACCCCCCTGCCATGGGTAGGGACACCTCCCACTATAAACCATGTCACCCAAGACTCCATTCAACCTGGCCTTGAACACTGCCAGGGATGGGGCGTTCACCACTTCCTTGGGCAACCTGTTCCATTGCCTCACCACCTTCACTGTACAGAACTTCCTTGTATCTAACCTAAACTGCCCCTGTTTAAGTTTTAACCCCTTACCTCTTGTCCTATCACTACAGCCCCTGATAAAGAGTCCCTCTCCAGCATCCTTGTAGGCCCCCTTCAGATACTGGAAGGCTGCTATGAGGTCTCCACGCAGCCTTCTCTTCTCCAGGCTCAACAGCCCCAACTTTCTCAGCCTATCTTCATACGGGAGGTGCTCCAGTCCCCTCATCATCCTCGTGGCTTCAACAGCCCCATGTCCTTCTTATGGACAGGCCCCCACCAGCAAAACTGAGGCACGGAGGTTACGGTGAGGGTCTGTGACACCCAGGCTGGGTACTGCACTGCCATGCTCACCATGCACAGGCGCAGGCACTGCCGGTGCGGCCCCCCCACACCACCCTCCAGGTAGAGCAGGCGCCGGCTGTCAGGGCTCAGCCGTGGGGAGAAGGCAGCTCTGTGCTCGGCCGACAGCAGCTCTGTGTGAGGCAGGGGTCAGCACCTCGTGGACACAGGGAACCCCCTGCAGCCCCGGTACTCACCGCAGCTCCCACTGCTCAGGTCCAAGTGGAAGATCCCTGACCTGAAGAGGAGGTGTGGGTCAGGATGGAGCTCCATGACCATGCTGAGCCCCACTGTGCCACCACAGCGTGGGCATCCCAGCCTGATGCTGGGTGCTTGGTGGGACCCACCTCCTGTTAGAGCAGGCGTTCAGCCCCAGGCGGAAGGGCTCATGCCACCAACCCACGAACACCACGCCATGGTCACCCGGGGACCACAGGGACTGTGTGACAGCCAGGCTTGTCCCACAGTCCCAGGCTGGTTCCCCCAGGGCTCTCCGTGCACCCCGTCCTGACCTGGCCAGGGGAGAGGTGCTCCGGGACACCCTCCAGCACCGACAGGCTGCTGCTCTCCAGGTCCAGGGCGCAGAGGACAGGCACACTGCGGGTGCTCAGGGCCTCCCCCCAGTCCTCATGGTACACAAACTGCTCCTTGTCCTGTGGCAAAGACCCACCAGTCCCATGGTTGGCAGCCCCAGACATGGAGCTCAGTCTGGCATGCTTGTGGGTTGCACAGCATTCTCACAGTGTATGTGGGATGCTGATGAGACATGGGGATGCTCACAGTGTACATGGCACACTCACAAGCTGTCTACCATGATCATGGGGTGCATGGCGTGCTCATGGTGTGCACAGCACTCTTATGAGGTGCATGGCATGTTTGTGGGGTTCACAGAGTGCTCCTGGGGTATGTGCCATGCTCACAGCATGCACGGCATGCTCGCAGGGTGCATGGCATTCTCATCGGGTACATGGCATGCCTGTGGCACACACAGCACACTCATGGGGTACACAGCACCCACCTCCTCATCCTCGACCTCCTCCACCGGCCTGGCTGTGCCCGGTACATCCCAGGGGCAGGGTGCTCGTCGCTGGGGTCGGCTTTTCTCGGCCACATAGAGCAGCTGTGTCTCCGAGTGGGACCAGGCCAGGCAGGCAAAGGGCCCTGGCACAGGGAGAGGGTGCCGAAGACCAGCCTGGCACAGGCACAGCCGGGTAGCAGGCAGGCAGAGGCCACTGGCCATGCCACCCTCGCCTGTGTTGTGGGCAGGGCTGTGGGGAAGGGGCCCTACCCTCCGTGTAGACCTCCCCATGCTTTCCCAGCGCTGTGAGGTCCACGCTGTGGCTGCGCCCACTGCTTCCCCACACCTGAGGGGACGGGGGTCAGCACCAGCGCCATAACCATACCATAACCATAGCACCCACTGCCCTGCCCTGGCACTGTAGCCACCCCGTTGACCCTGAAGCTGCTGTGGCTGGGGTAGCCCCGTTACCTCCAGCAGCTCATGGCCCTGCCACGGGCAGCGGCTGAGCACTGCGCGGCGTTGCCCGGTGGGCGAGTCCCGGCTCAGTAGCCTGAGGGTGGGAAGGAAGGAGGCTGCAGTGGGCACAGGCCACGCCACAGCACCAGCCGCTGCCCCGTCCCGCAGCCTGTCTGTGCCGTACTGGTTGCTGATCTCGGCGCTGAGCGCCGTCCGGCTGACGGTGAGGCCGCCGTTGCCTGTGCGGTGCAGGCTGTAGTGGCGGCTGAACCGCAGGAGCCGGCGGCGGGGCAGGTCGGGGCGACTGCACTCTGCGGGCGGGAATGTCAGCACCCACTGCACCGCACTGTGCCGGGCCCGAGGGGCCCACAGCACCGGGGTGCCCACAGCACCGGGGTGCCCACAGCACCGGGGTGCCGAGCCCGTGACTCACCAGTGTAAAGCTGGAAGCTCTGTGCCCCTGCAGCGGCCCTCAGCGCTGCGCCCGTGATGGCCGGGAACTGGCTCAGCTCCCGGTAGCAGGCGGTGGGGCTGCGGGCAGCCTGCACGGGGAAGGGGCAGAGCTCACCCCTCTGCCCATGCCCACCCCCCGAATCGGGGCTGTGCCCTCCCATGCAACCCCTCCTGAGCTCCCTTTGCCCACCTTTGTGCGCAGCGGTGTCCCGGAGGCCATGGGACTGTGCTCTGCTGTGTGGTGCCGCTGGTGCAGCCGCTCAGCCAGGGCAGGCTGCCAGGGTGTGCGCAACAGCCCGGAGCGAGGGGCCTGGCAGGTGCCAGCCATGCCCAGGCAGCCGGGCAGGGTTCACCCTGTGCTGTGACACACCACTGACCTGTGCGGGACAAAGGGCCAGTAGCTGTGAGCTCCCAGGGCACAGGAAGCAGAGGTAACACCACCACCACCACCACCACCATCAGAGACACCAGGCTGCTGAGCTACACCGTTTATTGGGGGTGATGGGGGTGACATGGTGGTGGCTGTTAGCACCGTAGGTGCTTGGACAGCCACAGCGCTATGTTCATGAAGCCGTCAGCTTCGGCCTCGATGCCAGCCAGCGCGTGGCTGTTCCCTGGGTACCAGAGCAGCCTGCGGGGGAGAAGGGGGTTAGTGCTGCGCCCACACCCCCCTGCCCAGGCACCCTGTGCCGCACTCACCGCGTGGGGACACCCCGGGCCTTGAGAGCACGGTAATACTCCAGCCCCTGCTTGGGGGGCACACGCCGGTCGTCCTCCCCAAGCAACAGCAGCACAGGGGCACGGACCTGTGGGAGCGTCACAGCCTCAGCACAGGCTCTGCTGCCGGGGGGGGGGACAGGGATGGTGATGTACCTGGTCCACATAGCGCATGGGGGACTTGTGCAGCATCTCTGTCCACTGGGCTGGGTCTGGGAGTGCATCGGGTGCATAGGGCAGCCCCGTCTCCGTCAGGCACCTGTAGGTGAGAGGGAGGGAGACACGTGCAGGGCTGGGGTGCAGGGAGGGGAGGGCTGTTGATACCCACCAGTCAGGGATGTCGGTGGTGCCCACCATGGAGGCAATGTTCACCACGGGGTTGCGGACCACACAGACGTGGTAGGTGTCGGGGAACTGGCCGAGGAGGTGGCACGCCAGGAAGCCTCCATGCGAGCCACCCACCAGTGCCACCCGGCTGGCATCCAGTGGCTCCTCCTGCAGCACCCGCTCCACACAGAGCTGTCACCACGGAGGATACCCGTGAGGCAGGCAGCCCTACTTCCCCACCTCGGGGCAACCTGGGAGCTCAGGGCACTGCAGGACTGTATTGTCAGGGCCATACCTGCACATCACGTACGTCCTGTGTGCCCACGTTGCCTGGCAGCGAGGCCACACTGTCCTGGCCAAAGCCCAATGAGCCGCGGTAATTCACTGAGATGGGAGCGGGGCAGCATCAGAGCCTTTCCTCTCCCTGTCCTGGGCACACCGTGGGTGCTGTGACACCCAGCAGTGCCCCAGAGGCCTTGTGTCACTCACCCAGTAGCACGGCAAAGCCCAGGCGGCACAGTGCCGCCGGGTACAGCATCCACCCAGCCGTGAAGACGGAGTGGGGACCCCCTGCAAAAGGCAATGGCAAAGAGGGGTCACACTGCATGGCCAGGGCAAGGAGCAGAGCAGGGCAGTGGCAAGCTATTACCATGGGGCATCACAACCAGGGGCGGTTTCTGAGCAGCAGAGCCCTCACTTGGGCGCAGCAAGATGGCATCAAAGTCCAGGCCCGCTGTGGAGGCAGGGTGAGGGGCGTCAGGGCTCGGCGGGGGTGGTGAAGCCCAGCCTGGCCCCACAGTACTCACCATACTGGGGGTTCTCCTGCTCTGGCGGGGGCTGCAAGGTGCGGATGCCCCAGCTGATATTGGGCACAGGGGATGCATCCTGCAGGCAGACCCACCGTACCTGCGCCTCCTGGCCAGCCTCGGGCAGCATGGCCACTTTCTGCATGGGAGAAGGTGAGCGTCAGTGCTGAGGGGCTGGTGGGCACTGAGGAGGGAGGGAGACATCACCTTACCAGCGTTGGGGGGCGGCTAGGGGTGGAGAAGCTGGCCACCAAGATGTTCTGGTCAATGGTAAGGACAGACCAGCATCCCTGGGGGGCATCTGGGGAGGAGAGGGGATCAGACCTGCAGACGTGACTACCTACCCTGCCCTGGCACTGGCATGGCCCTGCTGGCCCGCCACTCACCAGCAGTCAGTGAGGTTGTGGCGCCCGTCACCGTGTCCACCACGAACACGTCCTAGGAGCACAAGGGCAGAGTCCAACAGAGCTCTGACGTGTCTCAGCTCCCCTGTGCCCCACAGTGACATCCCAGCACAGCAGCCCTCACCTGCTGACTGCGCTGGACTGTATCCAGCACGATCCTGCGGCTGTCGGCTGCCCAGCACAGCCCTGGCAGCATGCTGTAGATACCCGGGAAAGCACCTGCAATGAGAATGGTGATGCTCAGCACCCCTCTGTGACCCCCCTAAACACCCTCAGGGCTGTACTCACCCCACACTTGCCGCGGCACCACCTCCAGCACTGTGCTGGTCTCTTCGGTGTACCAGTCATACTGCAGGAGACACAGCACAGGGCGAGTGTTGCCCCCACTGGAGCCTTAGAAGGGGGTCACACCGTCCTGCTGCCAGCCCCCACTGCAGCATGGGCACCCCACCGGTGTCCCCCCGGTGCTGCTCACCATGCGGAGCCGGCTGCACTGCTGGTGGGGGCCCATGGCATCGTTCTCCAGGTAGACGATGCGGCAGTGGTCAGGGCTGAGCCGCGGGGACCACACAGCCTTGGTGTCCTCGGAGAGCAGCTCTGCAAGGGCATGAGGACACAGTGAGGGGCTGCTCGGAGCCCGGGAACTTGCGGAATTGGGGTACGCACTGCTCACCACAACTCCCGCCCGTCAGGTCCACATAGAATAGCGCTGACCTGCCGGCAGAGATGGGTGTCACCACGGGGCCAGGGGACCCGGCTGTGGGGCAGGGTTCCCCCCTGGGGACTCACCGGCGGTTGGTGCAGTGCCGCAGCCCCAGGCGGAAGGGCTCGTGCCACCAGCCCACGAACACCACACCGGTATCATCTGGACACCAGAAAGCCTGTGGGGAGAGGAGAATGAGCAGCTTGCCCTGCCAATGGCTCCCAAAACTCCCCTTCCTACAGGTTCCCCATCCTGACCTGGCCAGGGGAGAGGTGATCCGGGATACCCTCCAGCACTGAGATGCTGCTGCCCTCAATGTCCAGGATGCAGAGGACAGGCACGCTGCGGGTGCTCAGCATTTCCCCCCAGTCCTCGTGGTACACGAACTGCTCGCCCTGTCACACAGCCCCGTCAGCCCCATCGTCATCCCACTCATCACGCTCTGCATCAGAGTGGGGGGACCCCACCTTGAGAGGTTCATCCTCCTTCTTTGGCTGCTCCATGTCCTCATCTGAGACACGCAGCTCTTTTCTCTGGAAGAAGGACTCAGCCTTGGGACGCTTCTTCTCCGCCACGTAGAGCAGATGGGTCTCCGAGTGTGACCAGGCCAGGCAGCCAAACTCATCTGCAGAGGTGGGTCAGGCACCAGTCACCCCGTCCCCCCAGCCTCCACATCCCCCAGACCCTCACCATCATCATAGACGCTGCCGTGCTTGTCCAGCGCCGTCAGGTCGATGCTCTTCACCTTGTGGTTCTGATCCCAGACCTGGAGGCAGAGATATGGAGCAGCACCAAGCTGCAGCATGGATCCATCCCCAAGCCCACCGAGCATCCAGCCCCGCTTCGATCCCCCTCTCACCTCCAGGAACTGCTTCTCCTTCTTCTCCTTGCTGGAGACCTTGCGCAGAACAGCCTTCAGGGCCCTGCTGGGGGACTCCTGGCTCAGCAGCCTGTGGGAGCGTGGGCACCCATCAGTCCCCTGCCATCAGCACCCCGAGGGGACGCCAGCGAAGGGGGATAGGACGAGACTCACTCGCCCTTGATCTCAGAGCAGGTGCCTGTGGGTCCCGAGGAGATGATGGAGGCCCCGTCATGGAAGATGAGGTACTGGCGGCAGAACCTGATGTTCTCAGCCCGCGCCAGGTCCCGCTGCAACCACTCTGTGAGGAGTGGGGTGAGTTCGCCGGCCGCAGCCCCCGCCGGGCAGGCAGGGATCCCCCGGACCCCCACCCCATCCCCGTACCGGTGCTGAGGCTGCAGTACTTGCCCCCGTACTGGGTGGTGACATCAGGGCCGAGGCTGGCGGTGCTGAGCACCGGGTGCCCACTCAGCTCCCGGTACAGCTCCACCACCTCCTCCGTGACCAGGGGGACCTGCGGGACATGACAGGGGGGCTGAGGGGCACGGTGCAGGGGGGCGAGGACCAGGGGATGGTGGGGTGCGGGCAGCAGGAGGGTGAGCGGTGGGCTTAGGAAGGTCCTGGGGCACTCGCTGGGGTGCTGGGGCAGTTGCTTGGGGACACGGGGGGGATCAGGACGGCGCTGGGGCACTCGCTGGGGCATGGGGGGTGTACGAGGGTGGAGGGGCAGTCAGTGGGGTGCTGGGCAGCACCGGGGAGCAGAGCCAGGCTGTGACCAGGGCACCGCTGGGTGCCGGGTACCGCGGGCGGGTACCGGGGCAGTGCCCGGGGGTGCACCCCGGCGGTCCCCGGAGCCCCGGGAGCGGGGCCGCCTCACCTGCGCGCACGGTTTGGAGGCTTTTCCGCCGTTTATCGCAGCTGCGGAACGGCCCCTAAAGAGTGGTTTTATTCCTGCCGGTATCGTTACTGTTTCTAACTCCCTGCCCGTTGCTCGCGGATGCGGCGCCGCGGCCCCGCGGACAGAGATTCCCCGGACAGGGACACGCGTGGGGGATTCGGGATTGTGGGAATTCCTCGGGTGTCACCGTGGCGAGGTTGGGAAGGCGCACACGGCCCGAGGAGATGCGCCGGCGCCCCGGCCCCTCGCTGGGAGATTTCTCACTCGGGATCTGCTTGCTTGAGCACCATTAATTCCTTCCTTTAATCCCGCAGGTTTTAAAGCGTTAAAGGCAGAGCGGAGAGCGAGGCGGAACGGCTGCCCCGGGGTTTGGACTTACTTTAGGTATCAAAGCTGCGCCTCCCAGTGCAGCTGAAGTTTCATAACAATCATTCTGAAACTTCATGTATCAACCAGGATTTATTCCCGCTAAACCTCCCGGTCGCTTTGCAGCATCCATTGGTATCTCATGCTTCTGCCTCGCAGATCCCACGGGGATTTCTTCATCTCCAGAAGCTCCGCTGTCCCCCCGAGACCCCTTTCCACCAGCCGCAAGCCAGAAAAGCCGGATCCTTTTCTAAATATAGCGAAAACCAGATTTATCCTGCCCTGCTGTCCTCAGGCGGTTGCAGGCACTTAACTGCCGATACCGCTGGAACAGTTAAAGGTATCTCGGCAGCTTTTGGTCAAAACCAGCAGTTTCCCTTTCGGATATGGGGTGTGTGGGGGGGTTGTTTTATTTGCAGCCCTTGGGGAAGGCAAGCTCGGAGCCGGGCTTTCCCGGGAACACGGCAGAGCCGGGGGGCTGGCACCCCCTCCTGGTGTGCGCCCAGACTGCGGGAGGGCAGAGGCTGCGATGGGAGTAAGCACCGCTTACATCTGAATTCACGGACAGAACGTCGGGGTAAAATGCTGCAGTTAATGGCTGGGGCTTAACTGGAGCTTCTGTGCGAGAGTGCGTCTTTTTCTTGCATTTAGAAGAATGCGCGCTCGTTGCGCTGTAACTTCCAGGCAAGTTTTGGAGGGACAAAATCACACTCAGCTTTGTCCCCGGCATCTCCTGGTTTGCAGAAACACCTGACTGCTCTCCTGTGCTGCATCACTTCTCACACGCTCTGGGACATTTAGAAATAACAAAAGGGGGGGAGCATACATGGAAAAACACAGTGAGTTTAAGCTAGATTTATTTTGTGACTTGGTTTCATTCAAGTATTTATGACACCACCAATGGCCAAGAACTTGGGAAGAACGCTGTGAAGCAAAGGAAGGTTCTTTGAGATGAGTCCCACACAGCACTGGCAGCACCAGCTGGACAGACCAGAGGTAGGAGCAGCCCGGGCTGTTTTCAGGAGATCAGAATGACTCCAGAGTGGCACGAAAGCCCTGCAGAAAAGGTTTCCTTCCCGTGAGGAGCAGCCTGCAGCAGAGGCAGGGCTGGGGAGCAGCTGCAGACACAGGTTTGCTGTTTCCTGCTCAGGACTCCTTCCCTGGAGCTCACTGCCCAACAGATCCTCAGCAGCGGTCACCAACGCCTTTGTTGAGAATGAGGCTTTTTGGTTTCTTCCCCCCATTTTCTCTTGTATTACATTCAAGGTTTAGATGTTAACTCATCCACTGCAAGTCAGACAGAAACCCTTCACCCCTTACTTGTGCCCAGCAACCAGGCACAAAGGAACAAACCTTCCTCCATGGGCATGGGCTCAGTGGAAGGAGGCAAGGAGGAATTACAATGTTTTAATAAAACCAGTTCATTTTTTTCCAGGCTGGGACGTGGGATAATTCCCTTCTTTGGAATCCTCAGCACAGTTGAGAAGTCAGCACCAACTCTTCCATTCCCATTACAGGTAATAGACTGAGGTCAGCAACATCCAAACTTGTAATGAATTTTCTGTGTGCATGCAGCCACTTGTTTTCCCATTAAAAAAATAAAAGGATAAAAATACAAGTCAGTAATTGCAGCTGCTGTGATTGCGGTTTGGGAGCACCCCTCCTGTAATGGCATCAGTTGTGTCTTCTCAATTTTACAGCTTCCCCAGCATCCTCTTGTGCACCATTATATGTATGTGCTGCACCTTTCCCACTCTCCCCCACCATTAATTCTTGGATTCTTAGTGATCACTGTTTGTATTGCTTATTTTGCAAGTCTGTCTATAGTGTCTAATTATGTGTTTGAAATAATATTCTGTAATTTTTAATAAAGCTAATGGCAATGTTTAGACTATATGGTTTTTAAGATTGTATTACATTTCTGCACAAAGGCATCTTTGGCCCCTTATATACTTTGGATATTATTATTGATTCCAGAGTCAGAATGAGGCTGTTAATGCCGTATGTCATATAGCTACTATTATTTGTATTCCCAAAGTAGCAAGAAGTCTATAAATGAGATACAAACCCAACATCATGCAAATACATGTAAATAAATGAATAGACCATCCCAAAGATGTGAGCAGTGGCAATGGCCTGTAACATGATTTGTTACCTTGATGTTGTTTCAAATGCTGCAACTGAGCAGAGCAGTTCCCTGGATTCATTATCAAAGACACCAAGCTATCAGCACAGTCTTGTTCTGCTTTATTAATTCTGTCCAAACAAGAGCATCCCACTTAGATCTTTTCAAATATTAAAGTTTGTTTATTTTTCTAGCTATGGAGAGGGAAAACCAGGCAGTGAGGCTTTTATTTAATCCTTGGAGTATTTCAATTTAGGGAGGTGTTCCCCAGCTTCTCTGATGTTGGCCAACCTATGTCCTGAAGTCATATTTCAAGTGATTGCTCAGATAATTAAACTGCCTCATTCTGTTAAAACCTCCAGAAGCTGATGTTACTCATACTTCCAATTCAGATCTCCGGGGTCCAAAGGCTCAGTGACTTAACTGTGGCTTGGAGCTTCAACCCTTCTGCACATTCCCAAAAAGGGAAGGAAATGTACTTCATGCCAAACAGCTGGAGGTTTCATCAGTTATCTAGAATCTGCTGCAAAGATAATTGAATTATCCCAAGGACCTTGACAGGTCGGATGGGTTTTTTGGAAAAGGAGCTGCTGTTTGAAAATTAATTACAACACAGAAGCTGCTCCTCCTCCAGTGTGAAAGGACCATATACCCGCCCCAAAGCCACGCTACCAGCGGGCCAGGTTTCTGACAGCCTCCCATTACTGATAGTGGGAATATCACTTTACGGCCTCAGGAGACTTCATTTTCCACCATAAAAGGGTCCGCTCAAGCTTGAAACAGATATGCAGAGCTAAATAAACCCGTTAGAAATCATGCCTGCTTCTGCCACTGCTCAGCCAGAGGAGCACTGTCAGCTGGATATAAGGGTAAGGATGTAAGGTCAGAAAGAGGGTCCAGAATACAAATTCCCACGGGAATTTTACCACGAACTGCATCCTAGAGAGCCTGGCAGACCAGGACTCAGACACTGCATCCTGCTTCAACCCCAGCGCAAACCCTGAAACCTAAAGCTTCATCTGTGAAACAGACCCTTCAACCACCCACAGCCACCTGGAAATGAAGAGAAATCGGCATGCAGAGCCCTGGAGAACCAGGCTGGTTCTATCAGGGCTCTCTTTGTACTGCCAGTTATTATGAGTGTTCGTAGAGGACTGGGTGCAACCTTTTGACAGAAGATGTTAATTTAGTGTTCCCTGAGTCATCCTGTTCTTTCAAATCTACTCACCTTTTTAATATTTTAGTCCATTACCAGCCTCTTAGGTTATGTGCCAAGTAAATAATTCCATTCATTATGCAAAAACCATCTATAATAGTTCATTATCCTCCAACCAGCCTCTGGGCACAGGTACCAAAATGTACCAAAGAGCATAGTTAACAAAAATAATAATACCAGAAGAGAAACCGCAGTTGCTATAGGTGTCGATCAGCTGCAACATCATACCCAAAAGTTGGCTTCATCTCAGCCCTGAAAAGATCCCCATATGCCTTTTATGCAATTTACAGTTTATGAATCCTAATTACTGAGTGTGAAGAGCTTTGGCACACTCGGATTAAAGATGTTGCAGGAATCTACATAACGATTATCAATCACATAACTTTCCGTGGCTCAAGCACCACCATCAGGACAGTTACATCACAGAGGGATGACACTGCATCGATCCATCACGGCACAGGGATGTAAGAAGAAGAACTGCAGCTGCCTCCTGCGGGCCCTGCACCACCTGCAGGGTTTGTTTGGGACCCTCGTGGTGTTCTGCTAATTGGGCCCCACAGGACACGGCTCTGGGATCAAGCCCAGAAATGTCACGGCATAAAAGAGGTTGAAGAGGAATTAGGCTGAGGGCCGCGTTTGGAAAGCTAATTCCTGTCTGATACAGAGTGCCAATGCCCACAGGAAAGCAGACACAGTTTGTGCTCCTTCCATGCTCACCATTGCTGGAGTTCATTGTCCCCCAGTGGCTCTCTGGCATTTACGGCAGTTTCCAAGACATAAGGTTGTACGGTTTGCTGCACAAATCAGGTGTAGCCGGGTGATCCTGGGAGAGCTGCTTCCCGTGCCTCAGTTTCCTCATACATAAAGGATTTCCTCATACCAGGATTTAGAACAGTCGTCTTTATAAAGCACCTGTATCACATACTGCCCTTCAGTGACCGATGTAAGCAACGCCCTCTGTAGTTGAGAGAAGAGAGGATTTGCCTCGGGAGGATAATTCAAAGGATTTTTGCGGCAGCATTCGGGGCCCGGACGGAACCGATTCGTCCGCCACCGCTCCATAGCAGCGCGCTCCCCACATCCCGACCGGGCTATGCAGCCTGGCAGGGTTTTCAGGTCGCACTGCGCCAATGACCGGGCGACGGAACGTCAGAGCCGCAGGAAGCCCGGCCGCATTTCTGGCACCGCGTACCCCGGGTGTGTGGGCTTCTGCCTGCAGCGACAAGGGCTTTGTTGCACAGGAACCCACAGCTCGATGCATCCGCCCTCGAAGTCCGCGCGAAGCAGAGGCGAACGCCCGCAGAATGTGTTTCACGACACATCCTCCTCCGCTGCAGCCCCTCAGGGCAAAGGGGACGTGTTGGGCTCACACTGCAGAGCCTTCAGGGCGCTTTGCGCGGCACTTCGGCTCTGACACGCCGCTCCCCCCACCCCCGGCCGGCACGAACGCCCCCCGGGACCCCCAAAACACTCCCTCAAGGCCCCATTGCCCTCAACCAAGCTGGCTGCCCGCGCTTCAGCCCGCGCCTTGCCCTGACCAAAGATGGCCGCCCCCATCCGCAATGGCACCGACGCCGGGGCGGCCATGTTGGGTGAGGGCGACCGCTTCCCGTCGTGCTTGGCGTGCCGCCGGCTGCCCGGAAGAGGGAGCGGGGCGGTTGTTGACAACATGGCGGCCGCTGGCGCCTCCGCGGGAGGAAGAGGCGGAGGGAGAGGCGGCGGCGGGCGCAGGAAGGAGCCTCATTCATAGGGAGCGCGGCTCAGCTGCCTCACCCCATCCCCACCCTTATTACCCCCATCCCCACCCTTCTTCACCCCATCCCCAGCGGCCGCCTCGCCCCCTCCGCGGCACCATGTCCTTCTTCAGGCGGAAAGGTAGGGGGGCGCCGGCCGGGAGGACCGCGGCTGAGGGGCGGCTGCCGGCCTCGTCCCCCGCTCGGCTGCTGAGCCCCGGCCCTGCCCCTCCGGCGGCGGTGACCGGACCCCGAGAGGAAGCTCGGCCCCTGAGGAGCGGCCTCCCCGCCAACGACGGTCAGTCCCGGCCGCGGGGCCCTTTTCCGCCCTCGGGGTTTGGGGGGGAGGTCCGGGGGGAGCGGTGCTGCGGGGCGCTGGGGCGGTGGTTGCGAGCGGGGCTCCCGCAGGGACCTCGAGCGGCCCCGGCTGCGGGCGGTGGCGAGCTCCGGGCTGCAGCCCCGGGCCCTGCGCCCCGCTGCTGCTGGGGGATGGAGCTCAGCGGTCCTGCAGCGGTGGATGGTGCGTTTGCTTCGCGCTGATCCTGAGCCTCTCTAAGTGCTCGCAGAGTGCTTTCTTACAACGCTGCTGTGCAGGGTTGTGTAAAAGTACAGTAGCCTGTTAAAGCACTAGCTAGAACCCATGATTGAAGAAGGCCCCTTATCACACCCAGGTCTTCATAAAGCCAAAGGTGGCATTGACCATTTATTTTATAACACATTTGTTGATGTGATGGAGCGTAAGCAGAGGTTTGAAGTGTAGGACTCCTGAAATGTTGATGCTGTTCCTATAGCACAAAGGGATGTAGTTGAAATGTACTTTGGGAGCAAAATGTGTTGAAGGTGCTTGTGCTAAAGCTGGTGATGAAATGAGGTGTAGGATGCTCTCGGGCTCCACGACTGACGTGTGGTTTGAGTGGGTTTTGTTGGAAGGGGCACCTTTTAGGAAGGGCCCCTTGGGAAAGTGGATCTGTTACCTCCTGATGCTGTAGTTTCAAACAGTACAATGTACATTTTGAGACTGCAAGAGAGGAGGAAAGAGCGCATTATCTGAGTTAATGTTTTTGGTCTTGACTGACAGTGCTGTTGTAAGCTTGCTCAGCCAAAGTAGCAGCATTGAAAGTTTCATTCTTGGTGGAGCTTAGTACCGTGGTCCTGGAAGAAATTAAACTTCTGTTCATATTAGCAGCTTTGGAAGTCCACTGAAGGCTTTGCAAGTGCCATAATCCCTTCTGGGGTCTTTACGTACTAATGATGAGCTGCAGAATAAAACTTTCATAGTGCTTATAAACTCTCCAAAACCAGCTTCTGCCGCTTTGTTGATGAAGGGAGCTGTAGAAGTGATGCTCGTCCTAATGTGTGATCACAGGAACAGGGTAAGCTTCGGCAAAATGAAATGTCTCATTGAGTATCTGTGTTCCTTTGATTAAAGGATCTTGGGTCAGCGAAGCACAGGCAGAGCTAAGTGCCCAAGAGAGGTGCTATTAAGGAGAGAAGTAAGCTTTCATCTGGCTTGTGCATAAAATAATACTGCTGTGTACAATCTCCGTTTTAGATACTGCCTTTTAGAGAAGATCTTAAATTGCAGCTGGGAGAAAAGCAGCAGATTAAGGCTTATGATAAAGCTCTGTAGACTAGACACACGCGGTCCAAAACCATACAAAAGTGTCGGTGTTCTTGGGTTGAGCTGCTGTTGCTTAAGAGCATGTCACATTGGGTGAAAATTGAAATGGTTTTTAAAGATGAAACCATAAAATTGCAGACATGGAGAAAAAATAATAGTGAAATGGTTTTATTTTTTGGCATGAGCCTTGAAAGTCTGGAAGGCTGGGGGTGGATTATAGGTTGAGAAATTAAACTATAACAGTTGAACCAGCAGCCTGGCGCTTGAGGGCAGGTTATGAAATTGTTATCAATGAAACAGCCTGACTACAGGCCTCTTCAGTAGGGCTGTCTTGACAATAGTATGCACAGTCCAACCAGTGTGAGGTCCAACTGTGAGGTTTTGTATTGGGTTTTGCACACATACCTGTGAGGAGTGCTTAGGTTTATTCAGTCTTGTATATTTAAAGGTATGAATTAAAATCCTCCAGCATCACGTGGCCAGTTTGCATTCGTTTGGTGCATTACTGCTTTGTGAAAGGGGTTTGCTACTGGGAGTTCTCACAACCTCTTAGTCCTCAGTCATCACTTACTGCAGCTCACTCTGGTTTCACACAGACACCAAGTGACATTGTTTTCTTGAGGAAAGTGAAAGTAAAGTCCTTCAGTGAAACTTCACCCTCAAAAACTTGGTCTTGTTGTGTATAGGAGTTTGCTTTTGTCCTCCGCTGTTAACTGCTTCATTTGGTTCTGCTTGAAGCTGGTGGGCACAAAAGAAGCCTGTGTATGAAGAGGTTAAGAACATGAACGGGGAGTTTGTGTTACCAGAAATAAGTAGGTAATTCGAGAGAAACTGAGTAGTTGGTGGGAAGGAGCAGATGTATTTAAACTGAAAATAGGCTTATGGAGGACTCCTTTGAAATTCGGGAATCATTGCTGAAAGGATTGGTTTGATGAACCAGCTACCAGAATCATTTTGGAAGGATGAAGGTTTGTAATTCTGTCGAGAGGTTGCTTCGTTCCCCTTTGTCCCTCAGTGTTTCTTCAGACATGCAGGTTTTCTCAGTCATTTTTCTCCTGCATATCACACCCCCCGGTTATGTAAAGCTGGTTATTCTCACTGCTCACAGCTGCATCTGGCTGCAAGAGTTCAGATTTAAAGGGATCCAGCTCTTCCAAGGGATGCTTAAACCTCTCCGTCAGGAAATGTGCTGGCTGCAAGCTTACATCTTAAATGCTGAGTTGCCAATTCACAGAGCTGCAACGTTTCTGCTCCTCACTGTACGGCAGCGCTGCAGCCACCTCTGGGCAGGACATTTACGTAACCAGAGACTGGAGCTTCCCTTTAAAATAGTCTAAATACCTGGGTCAGAATAGGCAGAGTTGTTTTGGGTTTGGTTTTTTGTAATCTGCGCGTGTTTTGTGATGTAAATGTGTGATTGTGCTGGGTTAGGATTTGTGGTTACCTTTGGAAGGACTCCACAATTGCTGTTCAAAGATGACCTATTTGTAGTAATAATCCCAGCCTGGAGCAGGCAGAGAACATTTCCCAAGTAGATCATGTTCTTCAGTATCACTACTTAATTTGTTTCTTGTGCCATCCTGGCTTTATATTCCTTCAGTTTCTTTATTTTTGTTTCAAACAGATCTCCTCATTTGTTTCCTTTAGGAGCTTCCTTTAAAAACATAATAGGAATCATTAACAAAATGCTTTTCCATCACAATTTTGTAAAACTGTTATCTCCCCATCAGTTGCTTGCCCTAGGTTTGATGGTACTTAAGCAATAGTATTTGAGAGAGAATTAACTATTAGCAGTGTGGAAAGCACACCTATCCCATTCTTTTCAGTAAATGCTGTTTATTAAAGTAAGCTCACATGTAACAGTGCTTTAATCATATGGCCAGTAAGCACCTTGCCCAGTGTTAATTGTAACGTACTACAGTTCATTAAACTTAATTAATGAATAAGGATTTTCTTCTGGAAGTAAACCAACACGGAAGCTTTGAGAGCCTCTGTTAGTCACTAGATGTGCAGGTTTGAAGCAGAGATCAGTTTTAACTAAATGGTGGTTCTGCCTCTGATACTTGCTGAAGTTGGGAATTTTGTGGCCGTTCTCTGGTAAATACCATTAGTCACCCAAAATAGCATTAACATTTTCCTTTGTATTTTACAGTCAAAGGCAAAGAACAAGAAAAGACCACAGATGTGAAAGCAATTAAAAGTAAGATCAATATTTACGTTGTCTATAAATTCAGATATCTAATGTCATCTGCCATTTTCACTTTAACCAGTGGGATAATTTCCTTATGACTGAGCACAGATGTGGCCTATGCATTAAAACCGAATCCACCCCAAACCTGAATTCTGTTTCCAAGTATTTATAGCAACTAATGTGTCCTAATCATCTCACTGAATCTGTAAGTACAGAAGGTTATTAAGCTATGTCACATGAGCTTTAATTCAAAGTCATTGTGCAGTTCAATCACCTGGCAAGTAGTGGTTATTCCTTAGCTATGAAAAATCACCTCTGAAGTTTCTTGCTCACACGTTGTGAACTTTGCAGTTGTGAAAATGCAGCTTAACTGGGTCTGATTTGAAAAATCACAGGCTGCCAGTGTCTGGTTTAAGTGTAACTGATGTAGCTTGTGAGGCTGAAGTTCTGAATCATGGTGTTGTAATGCTGCTCCACGTGATACAGAAATCTTGCTGCTAAATCTGTTAGGAGAGAAAAAACCATCTTGATGGGAAGGAGTTTTGTAAACTGTGGGGAAAACAAGATTATTTATCCTGTCAGTTTTTATTGTGATACTAAAGGGAGATGAGGTAATTTGTGTGAATCTCATCTGTTACTTCTATATCCTCAGACAAAATCCTGCTTCTATATTTGTTAGTGTGGTATCTGGATATCAAGAGAAAGTTAAAGGCTTTTTTACACCTCAGTGGCCTGTCTTTCGGGTCAATTATAGGAAACAGTAAGTTACATCCAAGTTGCGCACCCCATGATTTAAGTGCAACTGCAATTTCTGGTGACAAGCTGATAGAGTTTCCCAGGAAAAGGCTATAATATGGTGAACTTGTCAATAAACATAAATGTGAAAATTTATTGTATTTCACTGCTGCAAACAGCGAGCATCTTTCCAGTTTGGCAGGCAGCACACCCACAATGTGTATGACATTAGGTGAGCGATGTAGTGCTGTCTGGAGGGTTTGGGAAAGGTGTTTGATCCTTAAATGAAGTGGAACAAATTTTTCTTCAATGTTCATCACATAAAATTATATCTTAACCTATTTCATAAAAGCCTGAACTCTTACGAGGGTGGCTCATTGTATGTGAGGAGCTGCCACCAAGCTTTCCCCAGTTACTGTCGTCAGCCAAGCAACTGGCTGCCATCCATTGGCCTCAGAAAAATGCAGTCTTCTCCATTACTGCTGGTACTAAATGCCAGAGGCTTTGTAAGAGGCAGGAAGCAGTGACCTGGTACCACACACTGCAGCTGGAGAAACACTTTGCTGTAACTTCAGCATTTTAACTCTCCTTTACCATTGCTCCTAAGGTCTGTTGCCATGACATGCAAATGTGAAGCCATCGACTTCTGTCATCATGTGTCATAAAATTGGGAATGGGAATAAAAATAAAGCTGTGCAGCATGAAAGTCACCAAAACCAAGTTGCTTGCCACCTTGAAGAAACACATCGCTAGGAAGTAGTGTGCTGAGACAACGTGTCATCTGACTTGGTTTATTTTTGAGTCAGAGGTGTAAGATGTCCTTGTATGACATCCCAATCCAGCGCAGTTCTCCTGAGAGCTTTTGCAACTGCTGCGAGCATGGTTTGTTCTCTTCAGCTTTGTCATCAATTAACAATTACTTGATGCTTTTTCACTGGCAGGGTTTTGCGTGAGGAAGTTGTTCTTTGTTCTCTGGGCTCAAATAGCTGTGTTCTAAAGCAGCTTAGAGGAGGTTAATGTTTATAACCTGGCTTTCATCAGGTATTTCCTTATTGCTTTTTTTCTCTCTCTCAAAATCAAAGAGACAAACATTTCAAACATTTTTGGAAAACAATTTTGTTAAAACTCACAGGATTTTGTAACATGTTTTATATGGAAATGGGTTGGCAAGAATGTTGTAATCGTGCTATGTTGTTGACAAAGTATTAAGCTGTTACGATAGCGGTTACCAAGGAAGCCGGAAGACTCAGGAGTAGTATTTCATATGTAAACTTAGACTTGATATCTTTTGATTAGCTACTGTATAAGGAAAATGCAGGTGAGTGGGTACCACTGTTCTACTGGAAGTTAGTTTGTTCTTGCTGTAATATAACCTGTTTGTTTCTTTGGTCTTTGATCACACCTTGATCAAAATGACACACAGTGGTAGAATGAGGGTTTTAATAAGATTGACTCTTGCAAACTATCTGGCATATCTTGGGGTGCTTTGTGTTGGAAACCGCTTAGAAGAGGTCTTGGAAGCCTTGTCTTTTAATAATTTCTGTCTTCATTCCAGCTCCAGTACCAGTACATTCCCCTCAACGAAGCACTAGAAATCATGCCTTGCTGGAGGCTGCAGGACCAAGCCATGTGGCAATTAATGCCATCTCTGCCAACATGGACTCTTTCTCTAGCAGTCGGACAGCTGCCCTGAAGAAGCAGCCAAGTCACATGGAAGCTGCTCATTTTGGAGACTTAGGTAAGGCTTCGTCAGCTCTATAATAATGGCAGTGTTTCTTTTTATTCTCTGTGGGTTACTGGTATGCTCTCCATCCTTTGGTTTTCAGTAGATTAGGTAATTCAAAAATTGACTGCTGTTAACCCTGAATGAATTTTCAATGTGGACAATGCATTTATGTGTAAAGAGGTTTCTTTACTTTGTTTGCTACCATTATGTTGGAATTGTCTCTTCATCATTTGCATTGTAGGGCATCTTTGTATTGAATACCCGTATCTGTAGTACAATATGGAGTCATTCCCTCAATATCTTTCTTTAGGCAGATCGTGTCTGAATTACCAGGCTCAAGAGACCAAATCAAGCCTTTCCAAGACCCTTGAACAAGTTCTGCAGGACAATGTAGCCCTCCCTTATTTTATCCAGTTTATGGAACTGCGCAGAATGGAACACTTGGTTAAGTTTTGGTTAGAGGCTGAAAGCTTCCACTCCACAACATGGTCCCGTATAAGAGCACATAGCCTGAATACCGTTAAGCAGAGTTCGTTGGCAGAGCCAGTGTCACCCTCCAAACAGCAGGAAATTGCATTGTCTTCTCCAACTGGATTGCTTGAGGAGAGACTGGAGGATTCTAGCACAGTCCGTCTGCTCAGGACCAAGCCAGTGACTTCGACCAGTAACGACAGAACTGGCAATAGTGAGAACCACATGCTCTTGGGTCAGGAGAGTGATAATGCCAGTATTGTTTGTCTAAGAAGATCTGAGACAGGGACTCGTTCTGTTCCAGCTGATCAGCAAGAATCTTCCAAGCTTACAGTATCAAATAGAAACAGCCCTTCCTCTGCACTAAAAGACTTGTCAGGAAAACTCATGAAAAGTAAGTGCCATGTGTCCCATTTCTTTTAAAAGGGTGGGAGATAGGGAGCTGCTGCTTGCTTATGGTGGGCAGTGTTCTTAGTAAGTATGATGTGATGTTGCAGGGAAGAAAATCATTCTGTGTGTCAGTAATAGTAACTTGCTGTATCAGCCGATGGTCAGTTTGAGCTGCGTGTTGTTTGTCTGGTTGTTGAAAAATAAATATGCTGATGAAGAGACTTCAGGGTCGTTGCGTATTCTAACAAGCTTAGGTCACTTCTGTTCCTACATGTGTAATCTTAAGAAATGAAGATGAACATTGCAACGTCCCATTCTTCCCTCACCCATCCCATCCCAACTTAAAAGAATTGCAGAAAATTTGGACGATGGGGCTGAGAATTGGTAATTAACTTTCCATGGAAGGTAAATATCCTGTATCCCGTAACATGACATAAGTAATAGTTACAAGAGACTTGTTGAGATTGTTCTGTGGAACAGCTGGTTTTGTTCTTGGATTTATATGATGGAGTTCTTCCCCTTGTAACTGACTTGTTCTCATTTGGACTGCATGTCTTCAGAGGCTACTGGAAGTAAGGGTGAAATTAAAATGCTTGCTTTTGTTGGTAAGCTGCCTCACAATACCTGGTTCTCTCCTGCGCATCCACTCAGTCTTCCCTCATTTGTGCAAGTCTCCAGACAAAAAGGAAACGCTCCCTTTCTCATATTTATTGCTTTTTTGGCCCATGTGTTTCCTTGTGTTGCATCCCTTTCTGTTGCTGTTTGCCTTTCTCATGTATTTACCATGGACCACCACAGTGCCTAACCTCAGCCCCAGAGCAGCTTAAACAAGCACAGTAATGCTTCAGTGATGAAAAGCACCTTTGCTTTCTGGTGTCTAAAAAGAATGTGAACATAATAGGTGCTTTTTGAGAAACATGCACAGTCGAAGTGTGACTCTTTCAGAGCAGTGTCTGATCTTTCAAAAGATAACATATGAAGTCTGTATCTTGTCCTGAGGCATCCCATTTTAAGATACTTTTTTTTCCTTTTAATTCCTTCCTAATGCAGGCATTATATTCTCTATAATGACAGCTAGAAATTGGGAGCTTCACTGCACTTCTTGCCGGAAAGGTGTTACTTTTGGGACTAAG
Source organism: Brotogeris chrysoptera (assembly GCA_030323915.1). Classification (NCBI taxonomy): domain Eukaryota; kingdom Metazoa; phylum Chordata; class Aves; order Psittaciformes; family Psittacidae; genus Brotogeris; species Brotogeris chrysoptera. The sequence goes on from JARCZZ010023343.1 coordinate 28,330, forward strand.
GTGTGCAGCTGAGGAAGAGGGTGCTGTCTTGTCTGGTGGCAGGGAATTCAGAGCTGCATTGCTTGATTCCATCTCACTACTCAGTCTGCGCGGGGCTTATTGTGGCCTGGCTGGAAGAAACACAACCACTATGGCTTGTCAGTAGCAAAGTATTGGGTAGGGGACTGAGGGCTTTATGGGAAGGGAACTTGTCACTGATGATTAGATACTTGCTTTCCTCAAGAGCAGAGGTTTGTTATTCGCTCCTTGTTTCAGACCTGTGTCAAGGAATTCCAAGTTTGATTCTGTATTTCTTCCTTGTAGGTATAGAACGGGATGCAGTTAGTACTTTTACCAAATATATTTCTCCAGATGCTGCTAAACCAATACCTATAACAGAAGCAATGAGAAATGACATAGTTGGTAAGAATGTGTGCTGCCTACTCATTTCTGAGCTTCCTCCTTCCCTGTAAAGATGTGTCTTTAATACCACACAGTCATATTTCTTATTTTTGTGACTGTTAAAGTCAGTTGTAAAAGATAGATCTCCTGACAAGTTATCGGTGGATCTGACCTTTCAGTAGTGCTGTGCAATATCCCTTTGCTTAAATTAGTGGAAGAGTTCCCGATAATTATGGAGGGAATCAAGATCTGAGTCTCAGTCAAGTATTTCAGCCTTAATATCATTCAGCTACCTGCAGTACTTCAGAGGCTCTTTGCACAGTCAGAACCAGCTGATTCTAGTGGATTTGAACTGCAGTTTTTCATTAACTGGTCACCACTTGTGTTTTCCAGCTCCACCAGCCAGATGGGTGTTAATTTTAACCTGGTCTTTCTTTGCAGCAAAGATTTGTGGGGAAGATGGACAAGTGGATCCTAACTGCTTTGTTACAGCACAGTCAATAGTGTTTAACGCAATGGAACAAGAGTGAGTGGTTTGAATGGTTTGGCTTCACGTCACTGTTGTCCTTATGCAAAAGGTGGTTCCGTTAAAAACATTTATTAAGGCATGACCATAGAATCACTTTTCTGTGCAGTCTTCTGCATTTGAAACTGCTCAGATTTCTCCCTCCAAATCCATTGTCATCACTTGCTGAAGCTGTATGTGCATGCTATTGCATTCTTTATATCATCCTAGTGTCATCTATAAACCTGCACCATTCCTTCTTTGTTTTGCTTTTACCCTACTGAAAGTGTTAAGACTTCTGGGGCAAGAACTAATAGGTTCATGAGGTGCCTTGAATGCTGCTGACCCTTCATAACTGATTGTTCTCTGTGTGCAGGCACTTTAGTGAGTTTTTACGAAGTCATCATTTCTGTAAATACCAGATTGAGGTGCTGACTAGTGGGACTGTTTATCTGGCTGACATACTTTTCTGTGAATCAGCTCTCTTCTATTTCTCTGAGGTGAGTGCTAGGGTTTGAGGTTGCCTTTTTCTTTCTTTCCTATCAAAGGGAAAGAAAACCTTTATTCATTCTCTGATGGCTCTAATAAAGACACTTGAAATATATTAAAAAAATGTGTATCTATTAGGGAGAAAGCGTATTTAGTGGTTTCCTCTCCACATGTAGAACTCTCTCAAATGTTCAAACCTGTACACTGGACTGCAGAATAAGTATTTGTGCATATCCTCTCCAGTTAGTGAGTACTTCTAAGGGTCTCTGCTTTGTAGAAGCCTTGACGTTGTTTGTCTTTATCTTGCCAAATGAAAAAGCAACTTTGAAAGCCTTAAGCATTCTTACAGATAAATAATTCACTAGCTCTACATAGACAGGATACCAGGCTGGAATGTGGTAGGTTAAATGTAGGATTTTACAGTTGTGGGGCCCTTTATCTTTCGAGAGTCGTCTGTTAGTTGTAAAATACTTGTCCTGATAGTCTGACAAGCAAGCGTAGTTTGGAGCAGCAAGCTGGAGAGCTGAGACAATGTGCTGAGGTCAATGTAAGCTGAGCATAGCATGAAAATAGCCTTCCCTCTCTCTTTAGTATGATACAAATAAATAATTGTTGGAAACTGCATGTGAAACCCAGTACAGAACAGAAATGTCCCAAGTTGTTTTCTTTTCAAACAAACTAAATCTGTCTGCGCCACTCTATCTGAATTCAGAATGTTTGTATGGCCTGGTGACAATTTTGCATCATTAATGTTTGGACTATGTTTCTGATTTTAAATGGGAACGAGCAAGTTTGTCTGTGCTTATTAGAAGTTTCTTGGTAGAACTTACTTAATTTCTCCTCTTTCTTTTCTAATTTCTCTTCCAGTACATGGAGAAGGAAGATGCAGTTAACGTGCTGCAGTTCTGGTTGGCAGCAGATAACTTCCAGTCTCAACTTGCTGCCAAAAAAGGCCAGTATGATGGGCAAGAAGCACAGAATGATGCCATGATTTTATATGACAAGTGAGGGAGTTCAACAGTTACTTGTTTCGGAAGCTCTTAATTTTGTGTTTGTGTTTTTGTGTTGCACCGTACAAAAGGAACTTTTCGTTTTCAATCCATCACTGTGCAGTCTTGCACAGAGATGCTGAAATGCATTTTAGTAAGGTGGCCTTTGTGTACACACGCAAGAGTGTTTAAAACCCTTCCATGTACATGAAGGGAAAGTCCTCATAAGGATGCCATTCTGAAACACAATTCAGCATTTCCAGGACTTGTTTGCGTGGGTTTATGTGTGGTTGTGAAAATATCAAAGCCAATTGGCTGCCATTTGAAAATGTGAAGGATTTAAACCTAATAGCAGATGCGTCACTGTAGAAAAACCTTAAGGTCCAGATACTGCTACCCATTTAAAGTAGGAACCATTATCACCCATAGTAAAAGCCAAATACTGCTTGTTCTTAGTATTTTGAAATACCTTTTTTTTGTTAAGGAAGAGACCCCGATCCCTTTTAATACCACTTTCAGTAGTGTAACTCTTCCCTTTTTTTTGTTTGTGCTGCACCTTAGTAATAATGCAACTGGAAGGCAGACAGCAAAACTGCTTCCAGAAAAAGTTTGTTCATAAGGTCAAGTGTGAGGAGAGGAAGCAAGTGGTTCAGTCTGATTTTTATCAGTCACTCCTTTACTCCATCCGTAAACTTGGTTTCAGTGTTGTGATTAGTAGAGCAAATGCTGCTTCAGAGTTCTGGGTGTTTCTTGCTTCCCTGCTACAAAGCTGTGTGTAAGAGTCTTCTCATCAGGAGTCTCTTGATGCTCTGTTTCCTTTATCTGCATCTTCAGGACAAGGCTTTATCAAAAATGTTTCTGTGGATTGGGGATTCTCCTCCCCTGTGGTTGGCAGCATCAGCTCTATGTACTTTTTTGAGGCCAGCCCCATCTAGTGGCTGCAGCATGATGGATGGTCTCAGGTAGAACGGGTGGGTGCTGACCACCTGCAAAGTTTTGCAACTCCCTTTGTGTTGTTTTTCCCCCCATCTGGTGCTGCAGGTACTTCTCCCTTCAAGCCACACATCCGCTTGGGTTTGATGACTCGGTGAGGTTAGAGATCGAATCCAACATCTGCAGGGAAGGTGGTCCTCTCCCGAACTGTTTCACTACTCCCTTACGGCAGGCATGGACTACTATGGAGACGGTGAGATACCTTCTTCAGCACGGTGTTGACTGCACGATGATGTGGAGATTCTGTAGTGAGTCAGGTGTTCCCTTCAGCGTCTCTGATTTGTCCTGTTCTTTTCCTGACTTCCCGTTTACCTGGATAATTGAGCAGCTTTAGAAAACCTGCTAGACTGTTTTCCCCAGCCTGCTTTGAAAAGATACCACACACTGGCTTCTGTTAATTCTCTGTGAAGTGTTTGTCTGGGGTGATTACTGCTTTGTAATGGAAATAACAGAATTTCCTCCCATGTGAATTGCTGTCAAAAGCTTCTATATCTTTATAAAACTGTCTTTCCTGCTAGTAGCAGTTGTTTGCAAGTCTAATACCAGTGGTGTGGCTAATAGTGAACTCTGGTATACCTGGACACTAGAGATTAATGATTCGATTCTGGAGCTGCAGATGAATTAATACCTGTAAGCCTGTTGGGTTGTCAGCCTTTCCTAGAGGAAATCAGGAAATCCAAACTTGGATTCCAGTTACTGGAGGGTTTGGTTGATCCGTAGTTATTTTTGTTCATCTTGCAGTAGGATTCAGATTCAAAGCAATACGCTTGCTAATCTGGAATAATTCCATGTGTAGGCACTTCTACTTGTGTATCAGGTACACAAGGGCTGAGATGTCTGTGTGTCCCTTCTGTTGTGCAAACAATCTGCTGCGATTGTGCAGACCAGCCTTGATTAAAGAGGACTCTTCCTTCTGTCTCTCAGGTTTTTTTACCTGGTTTCTTGTCCAGCAACCTTTACTACAAATACTTGAATGATCTCATCCATTCAGTACGAGGAGATGAATTTCCAGGAGGGAATATTGCACTGAGTATTCATGGCCCCAGTAGCTCTCCTGATAGTGATTCCATAGGGGGCCCAGATGGCTCTGCCTCCCAGGTACGAGATTCTTGGTTTGGTTTTGTTATGGGAATGGCTGTAGTCACTTTTCTGTATCAATATCAAAGTTCGTACGCTGTAAGGAAACACCTTGTAATTTGAAGTTTCCCATTCCACTTGAAAATTACAGTCTGTGTTATATTAGGATGTGTTTAGTCTACCTTCTGCTGAGTTCAAACAGTATGGGCGTGGAAGATGATCTATCCTATTTATTGCACACAGAGCCTTGTACTGCTTTTAGTTCTTTGCATCAAATTTCTCTTTTTATTAAGCTGTTAACATTCACTGAAGACTGTTCCATGGTGCCATAACATTTAAGAGCAGTTTTTATTAGAAGTATCATTTTTCGATCTTTACCATAGTTATAACTTCGGGCATTGACACTTGTGAATATGCTGTAGAATTTAAACAAAAATATGCAAGTTGTGTGTGCTCAGTTCCACTCAGTTCTAAGGTTTAAGGCATTTATCTACTCAAACATAGAGCAGTGACAGTTAATATCTGACCAGTGGTGCTCGCTAGTTTGCCTCAGTGGACTTTTCCCTGTTGTTACCCTCAAGCTGGTCTGATAGAATGGCCAGACCCCTGACCTTTCCAAAAGAGAGCTGACACTTCACTGCATTACCACCAAGTTGCTCTGAGCAGAGGGTGGTACCTGAATTTCGTTTGCATGTATATAGCTTGATGTAAAGCTGGGCATGAAGAAGTCTTTTGCTGGGTAAGGCATTTATTAAGCATGATTGGAGCTTTGTGGTGGCTGCTGCTGCTTTGTTGTACTGCGTGGAAACAAGAATGTGGCTGGGCTCCTTTGGCTCTGTTATCCTCCCAGAGTCATTGAGAAATGTCCACTCTGTACATCGCACAGTACCCTGGATGTGGGCCAGCATCTTCTTGTTGCCTTTGGTGCCACTTTGAGAGCTGCCACTCTGAAACCATCCCAGTAACACCAGAGATGTGTTTTTAAGCAAAAGTTGGCTGTTCCAAAACTTGTAGCTTTGTTTAATTCAAATGTGAAAGAGGAGAGGTTAAACAGATTCTAGCTTATCTGTAACCAGGTCAGCTTGCAAAGTGCAAGCGCAGCTGAGAGCAGAAAAGCTAAGCAAGAACGGCTTCTGCTGAATTGCTTTTATTGAATGCTGCAGTGCCACCATGGGTTTTAAATCCAGTATCTAGACCAACATTGGTGATCCATGTATCAAGCAACTCTGAAGCTGTACTACCTGCTTTCAACATTTTTAAACCTCCTAATTTGCAAGGAGGGGATATTCCCCCTTAGTTGCAAAGCAGGGAGTACAATGTGTGCTCTGGAAATATCCTGCTGCTTGATAGTCTGCAGGAGAGAAACTGCTGGTAATTGGCTTGCTTGGACGGTTCAGGAAGTGAAGTGGTGCATTTTGTGGTGCACATTCCTACTTACCTGAACAGGAGGATCTCTGGGTCTCTGCATATTTTTGCATAAAGAGCAGCACTGACAGTGCATCAGGAAAGGACTTTGCAAGGCAGCGGCCTTAAACGTTTCTGTTCTGTGTGAGAGTGTAGTAGATTGCTGCACATTTGTGCTCTCCCTGCTGTTGCTCTAGTGTTTCCTTGGCTTTTTTCATAATCCTCTATAAATATGCCAGGCCAAAAGATAAATGTTTGTTCTCTGTGTATGGGGGAAGTGTCGTGTGTTTGGGAGTTGCTTAGCCAAGAGCATGAGAGAGATGAGTGAAGCTGCTGCAGCCTTTGAGGTACTTCGGTCCTGTGTACTCACAAACAAATAATCTGCATGTGCACACAGATCTGTTGAGTTGATGGTGCCTAGAGCAGTCCTCACACACGTATGCTGACCTCTACATTATGTCTTTGCCTCTATTCTTTTACCTTTATCATTCTCTTTTTAAAAGTGTCATGCTGCATTAGGGATTCATCATTGTGTAAATGCTCTCCAATTCTTTTATGGTTGTTTAGAGATGTATGGAGGTTTATCTGAGTGTAAAAGCACTAAAAATGCAGTTTTGTTAGGAAGCTCTTCGTTGTCTGCATTGGGCACTAATACTCTGAATTTTTATTTGTAGTCCAATGTCAAAAAGGCTAATGTTAAAATCCTGAAGAATTTTGATGAAGCAATAATTGTAGATGCTGCAAGTCTGGATCCTGAATCTCTGTATCAGCGAACGTATGCAGGGTAAGGTTCATTCCGTGTATCTTGCTCCTAGTTATGTTTCACCTGTGTTTCATTTTTGCTGTGTCTTCCTGCATGCATGTGTAAACGCAAGATGGTGCCATCTTAATACGTGTCTTAATATTTGAGAGTACGTCTGTGTGATTTAACACCAGTGTCATGGTGAATGTTTCTGTGACCAGAATGGCAGCCAGAAAAATATTTCCAATTGTATTTTCTCTTTCTACTGGCTATTACTGCTCTTTGACTCCAGGCTCAGTAGTTCCAATCTGCGGAAGAAACAGGAAAGAATAAGCTCAGGCTCCTTTCATATTGTAATGTGCAGCTTTGATTTCTTCCTACCCCAGTGGCACAGAAGGGCTTATACTTCATTTCCTTAGCAGGTTGCACAGCTATTCTTCTGTTTCTTAAGTTACTTTTTGTTGTAAACCTCTTTTTCTCTGTGTATCTTATACAGAAATTCTTTGTTTCTATAGCTACCTCTTCTGTTGCACAGTCTCCTGTCCTTTTGGGTATGGTAAACTGGTTTCTCCCTAATTACATGTTTTTGTGATAGTGTAGAGCACTTGCTAGCACTGCCTGTTGATATCTCATGGTTGAGTCATTGAAATGTTTGCCTGCTTCTGCTGTCTTCAGGAATTGTTAAGATGCACTTTGGATTCAGATACATGAGAAGAGCTGGAGATTTTTCCCAATATATTCATTTCAGGTGACAGAGGTGGTAACTGGTGGAGCACTGGGCTTCTGACGCTAGAGTCTTTAGCATGGTAGCTTTTTTGTTTTCTTGACTGCTAGCTTTCCATAATGCTTTTACTCGTCCTACCCTCAGGAAGATGACGTTTGGACGGGTCAGTGACCTGGGACAGTTTATCAGAGAATCTGAACCAGAGCCTGATGTCAAAAAATCAAAAGGTTTGCTTTCCTCTTCGTGTCCATGTCTGTAAACATCTGCAGAACTGTTCTCTTCCTTACGGCAGTCAAGATAAGCAAGACTCTTGACTCCTGCCAGATCTGTTTTAAGCCAAATAGAGATGAGGACTGTCCTGTACTGAGGCAAAACCCATCTCTGGCCCAGTTTCCTATCGAAATTCTGCTTTTCTGGTCCAGCTGGACTGCTGGGAGTATGAGCAGCCTGTGGGAGTTGGAGCTGTTGATGGAACCTGGCAGGGATGAAAGCTGCGAGCAGCTGAGGGGATGATCAAGCCTTCAAAGATTGGGTCTTGAGATGAAAAAGAACTTCAGCTCTCTACATGCTTCCCACCGAGTTTGGGATCTGCTGTTAGTGCTGCTTGTCAGCTCTGGTAAAGAGGAGTGGTTCAGGCTCAGTGTCTCATGAACCATGGCTCCACATAATCCCTTGTCTTCCTTGCAACTCTTCCATGTTCTCTAATGCCAGCAGTGCAAACTCTTTAGAAGGATGAAAAGAATTAGGTTTTACAGAGCTATGCCACAGAGTTTGCTAATGTACCTTGTGTGCTGTTTTTATCTCAACTAGGGTCCATGTTTTCACAAGCGATGAAGAAATGGGTTCAAGGAAACACAGATGAGGTGTGTGCTCTTTTATGTTGTCCTGGTGACTTTCTTCACAGTGCAGATTAGGGAAATAAAGTGTTGAAGTTGTTAATCCTGGCTGTTTCTCTGAGTATCTTTCTGATGCACCAACAAGAACTGTCAGACACTATGTGCTAAATATAATTTATTTGTGTGCATATGTGAGACTACTTTGATTTTTGCCGGTGATTGCTGGTTTATTTTAGTATAATGGTTAACTGTTTGCTTGCAATCAAGGAGTTTCTTGTTATGGTGGTATTACATATATACATTTGGGAGTGGAGGTGCTGTTGGCCTTTGTTTTGTGCTGTGAAGTGACCATTGTACATGGATTTCAGGCTGCATTCTCTCCTCTTGAAGGGGCTCGGGCAAATCCCCAACAGATCAATCTAAGAACTTCACTAAGTCTCTTGGAAAGTGCATCGGGACATAAATACAATAATGGAAGTTAATGGTGTACTTGGAAAGCCGGGCATTTCCATCAAGGGAGGATACATTTGCTGCAGGTCACTGAGTTGTGAAGGTTGACCACATCTCCGAAGTTGAGCCTGTGAATTATACTGAGGGCTGTATTTTTATTCCAAGAACTTGAAGCTATTTGTGTTTTGGGGTGTTTTTTCTGTGGCAGGCTCAAGAAGAGATGGCTTGGAGGATAGCGAAGATGATAGTCAATGATGTTATGCAGCAGGCACAATGTGAACAGCCTTTGGAGAAGGTTACGAAGGTAAGGGGGTGGAGAAGCTGCTGCCTGTATCTGCCTTAAGCCAGACTGTGGGAGGAGGAGAGCTCTTGCCTTCCGAGAGCATCTGAAACCCACGCTGGGAAATGTTCAAACTGGCATGGCATGATATGAAAAACTAAAGGTTGGGAGTGTTTCAGCCTACAAATGATGTAGAAAGTTCTGAAGATGCATCTAGTGGTTCTCATGTGCAAGCATTAAAATTGACTGTCTTCATTTTGCATTTTTGCAGACTGCCTTAGTAAAAAGGGTGATTCGTGGTGCAGAGTCAATACTGTAATTCCTTATTTCAGTTTACACTTGCTTTTTCATGTTGATTAATATTAGTGTATTTGCCTAAAATGTCAGTAAAACTCTGCAGCTGGAAAGTTGCTTTGATTGCAACTAAACTTTGCAATCAACTTTGATTGCAAGTAACTCTGTGCAAGTTGCACTGATTTACTGTGTGTATACCTTAAAGGAGACCTGGCAGCCCTGTCCGTAGGCCGGTGGTTTGGTGTTGTGTACTGGTGTTCAGTGACTTTGTACAAGCCCGTGTGTTCTCTTGTTTAAAAAACCCCACAGTTCTGATGCAGTGGGATGGCAGCAGTTTACCAGGTTAACATCCAGGACTTCTGGCTTTCAGGCAGCTGACTTGTTAAAAGTTAACTTGCTCTATTTTTAATTACTGCAAGTAAACCATGTGCCAAACCCTGGTTATCCAAATGGATAGATCCATACTTTCGGTGTGTGACTTTTTAATAGAGCAGTTACATTTAAATGACTTTTATATGATGATTTCACTTAGTAGTGGGGCTGCAAATGATGTAGTTCGAGTCTGGCCAGATGGAAGGGTCACTTAGCGCACAGTTTAGAAATACCAAGTGACTGCAGATGCTCTGGATTCAGTTAACTAAGCGTGGTTGCTGTCATCAGAAGGTGGATTGAGCTGTGGGACTAGTTGGGTTTTTTCATCTGCCAGACTCACAAGCATACGTGACTTCGTTTTTAAACACAAAACGTCTTTCTATGTAGCAACTGCCTTGTATATTTTAGGGTAAAATGAACTCTAACCTTGTGTTTCCTTTTCCAGCTATGATTTTAGAAACGCCAGAACAGGAAATCTGTTTTTCCACTTTGAGAATGAGTGAACTTTCCCTTTTGGTGGATTCTTTAACACAGCCAATAAAAACAAAGCACTGTTACTCCAACCGCCGAAATCTCCCTCATCTAGAAGGAAGAATTAAGAAGAAGCAATCCTGTACCTCCACTGTAGAGCGTGAAGAAACACTTTTTCCTGTTGTATGTGGCATTCACAATAATGATGGGGTTTCGAGATGAAGATGCAGTTTATGAATGTGGCACTGAGAAACTGTGATCAACTTCACAAATACTTGACCCTGTCTCAAAAAGACTTTTAAGCAAATTGTCTGGAATGGGACACAAGCCACAACAGAGGGAAAGGTTTTGCCGTAGTTTCTAGTTGTACTACTTGTAATTTTTAAACGTATAATTGGAAAGGCCAGGGGAGCATCCCTGACATTGGCCCCTGGAGCAGTGAACCTGAAACAGTGAACTCATTGGCAGTAAATGACCGAAAAAGTTCTAAGTTTTATTTTTCCTTACTTGAAATAGATGCGTATTCAACTGTAAGATAAATGTCTTTTACTTCATAACTACATTAACTTTGAAGGCAGTGTAGAAGGATCAGGAGCAAAGCCTGAACAGTGTAACTCTTCCTTGTTGAGCTCTTACACCTGCATACACAAGTCCCCTGCTTCTGACATGGAGCAGACACAAAAGCTCATCTTGCACTTGTGCAGCTTCTGCTCCTGAACCACGGCTCTGAATGCAGGGCTGTGCCCTGTAGACTGCTGTTTCCTTTCCTCTCCATCCCACCAGCAAGGAATAAAAAGTAATTGCTGCCGTTCTCTGTAGCTGTTCTCCACCACCGATCTAATTCCAGATATTTGGTTTACAAAGAGAAACGATGTTTAAAGGCCCTTCCTCCTGCCTTGCAAAACCTTTAGTTTAAGTTAAAAACCACTGTCTTACACAGCACCTCCATTATTTTTTTCCGATGACTTGATTTTTGCAGGGTGTCTGAAGTACTCAGTGTCTCACTGTTACGTTGCTACTGCATTTTAGTGTACAACACTTCTGGTTTGGGGTTTACTCTTTATGATTGCTTTTGTTTTCCTTAAATTTGTGCAAAAAAAAAAAAAAAATCACTTTGCAAAGAAATCACCTCCGGTACTCAGAATATCTTGATTGATGAGCAAGTGTTACGCTGTTGCCATATTTGATTGTCTAGAGCCACACTGTATTGTCTATAAAAAAGCAGAACAAAAAAGAAGGCTGTGTATAGGTATTTGGTACTATGTACCACTTCTTATTTCTCTCATGCCCAAGTATTCATGTACTTAAACCATACTCTATTTAATTGTGTTTTGATTTAAAATATATAAATATTAAAATTTGTGTCAGTTTTCTGTTTTGATGGGATTTGACTTTACACTTTCTTAATGTGAGCCTTAGGGGGCTAAAAACCGGATAAACCCCTCAGCAGTCTGGTCTCGGAGCATTTGTGCAGTTACTAATATTTAATGGTGAAAGTTTATGGCAGTGTGGTGAAATAAGAGTAATGTCTATCTAAATGCTAAATAAGGTGTTTTAGTCACAAGGTGCATCAGTTGGTATGGTCTTGCGGCATGGTATTGGATTACACACATGCACTCGAATTCACTTCAACGGGTGCAGCTAAACCCAAGCGCGTTCCGCACGTGGCCCTTGGTTTCCCACCTTGGCACTCGCTCTGGTAGTCACTGGTTTGTGCTGGAGGGGGTGGGTGATGGGGAATTCCTGGCTGTATTGCGGGTTTATGTCTCTGAGTGCAGGACCTTCCTCCCTCGTGTGCAGCCCAAGGAGCCAGTGTTCATACGATGAATATGATTTATGGTGAATAAGCCACGTTCAGTGGCAGCCTCCTCTCCTGCTCCCCGCAGGGTTACACGCACTGTGACGGGGCAGGCTCTGGCGGGGCCTTAATTCCCGACCGGAATGGGGGGGTGGGGATATTTTTTGCTGAACTTTGCTTTTTATTTTAGAAACGCCATAACAAGCTCCAGTGTGGGCACCGGGGGAACGCCCCGAGCGGCCTCGTCCCGTCCCGTCCCGTCCCGTCCCGTCCCGTCCCGTCCCGTCCCGTCCCGTCCCGTCCCGTCCCGTCCC
>JARCZZ010023348.1:0-27045 GCA_030323915.1 Brotogeris chrysoptera
GGAGACAGTCTTTCATGAACTTCTTCTACATGAGTCCTTCCCATGGACTTCAGTTCTGCACCAGCTGCTCCAGTGTGCTCGTTCGCAAGGGGTGCAGTCCTCCAGGAGCAGACTGCTCCAGCATGGTTCCCACATATGGTCACAAGTCCTGTCACCAAATCTGCTCTAGCATGGGCTCCTCTATCCATACGTTCACAGGTGCTGCCAGAAGCCTGCTGGAGCTCTCCATGGGCTTCAGCATGAGGTCCTCCATGGGCTGCAGGTGGATATCTTCTCCACCATGAATTTCCACTGGCTGTAGAGGCGTAGCCTGCCTTACCACAGGCTGCAGGAATCTCTGCTCTGGCACCTGGAGCACTTCCTCCCCTCTTTCTGCACTGACACTGGCGTCTGCAGAGCTGCTTCTCTGACATATTCTCTCTTCTTCTCATATTTCTCGCTGTGCAGCAGGTTTTTAGTTCTTCTTACACATTTTCCCAGAGGTGCTACCACTAGCACTGATGTGATCAGTCTTGGCCAGTGGTGAGCTCATCTTGCAGCTGGCTGGCATTGACTCTATTGCACACTGGGGAAGCTTCTAAGAGTGTTTCACAGAAGCCACTCCTGCAGAGCCCCTGCTACCAAAACCTTGTCCAATACACAAAGATAAATATAATTAGGAAGCTAAATACCAAATCCACTGTTAATTCTGCCCCTCTACTCTGCTCTTGTGAAACCCCTATTGGAATACTGCATACAGTTCTGGTGTCTCCCAGTATAAGGACATGAAGCTCTCAGAGCAAGTCCAAAGAAGGACGAGGAGGATGATTAAGGGACTGGAGCAGATCCCATCTGAAAACAGGCTGAAAAGTTGGGGCTGTTGAGCCTGGAGAAGACAAGGCTGCGTGGAGACCTCACAGCAGCCTTCCAGTATCTGTAGGGGGCTTATAAGGATGCTGGAGAGGAACTCTTCATCAGGGGCTACAGCGATAGGACAAGGGGTAATGGGTTCAAACTTAAACAGATGAAGTTCAGGTTAGATATAAGGAAGAAGTTTTTTACTGTGAGGGTGGTGAGGCACTGGAATGGGTTGCCCAGGGAAGTTGTGAATGCTCCACCCCTGGCAGTGTTCAAGGCCAAGCTGGAAAGAGCTAGGGGTGGCAAGGTTTAGTGGGAGGTGTTCCTGCCCATGGCAGGGGGTTTGGAACTATATGATCTTAAGGTCCTTTCCAACCCCAACTATTCTATGATTAAGTTTTAACTGGAAGATCAAGGCAAGAACAGAGTGGGTTATATGAGCAGGAAAGAAGGAACAGGTTTCCAACTTTGTGTTTTACTACACCAACAAACTGATAATGATATACATATGCACCAGGACCCTGCAAACCACAAACCACAGCCTGAAATAGCTTGTTCCTTAGCTAAACAACGTTTGTGTTCCAACTTTTCTAGCAATTATTAATTTACCTCTGTTGATTAGAAAGAAATTATAATAGAATGAATGTTTCTTATCCAAACCTGAAGGTAAATTCTAAAAAGAGAGAAGACACACTGAAACTCCCAGATAATTGGAAATCTCCTTATTATCCATGACACATACAAGTAACCTGGTACTTGCACTGAACTCCAAAATATGTATTAGTGTACTTCAAACATTTGTTACATGTGAAGAATTTATAAGGAGACACCTAAGCAAGATGATTATGATGTATCTTGCCTTCTCAATAGGGCTAAAAATGAAAGCTTCCCTGAGGGGCTTAGTTACCTTCTCAGGGAAATGCCTGGGGAATTTTAATAGCCATTAAGAGTCCCAGCTGCAACACAAAACTTGTTCTAATGTACTGGCCTCTTCCCATCACAGCAGAATTGGCTGTTACTGTTATACATGGATTATGTCTATTTTTCCCCTTCTTTACAAAATTTAAGTCTGTGATGTTCTCATCAAGGGAAATGATGATAGAGTTACAGAGGTTTGTGATTAAATTTGCTCAGCAGCAATCTGTAAATAACCTGCAGCATACTGTTTCCTTTTTTTGTTTCATTCTGTAACCTGTGGTGAGTGTTGACTTCCAAGTACTGTTCAGCAGAAAGGAAATGCACACAGCTGACTGATTGTTCCTCATACTCTGAAATGAATGATAATGAGCAGAAAGTCATCACAGAAAACCTAAGAAAAGAAACCAATTTCAAACCAGTGTATCAGCCCTACATTTTCACCTGACTACTGCAAATAGCTTTTGTGCTGTCTGTGCCTTGTCCTTGTCATAGGTCAATGAGGACAACTGCCTTGTATTTAAAAGAAAGCTGATTGTTGAACTCTGTGATCTCTGCAGAGTGAGGAGGCACACTAAAATGACTGTCCATTCATGTGTGATTGGAGTCAATAATGCTAGAGTCTTGTGTTGTCTTCATCTATCATTTTCTTGTCCATAAAGGACTTTGAGAGAACAGAGCAAACGGGGCTTCTTCTGAACTCTCCGCTGTACCAGTCAGACCTCACTATTGACAGAGGACTCAAAAGCTGTGTTTCTAGGCTGCAGAACAACCTTGACAACAGTGGGATAATCTAGGGACACTCCAGACGAAAGAAACTCTGTAAAGATCTCCATCTAGGCTTTTCCAGACCACATGGTATGTTTATTTTCTTAGACCTCATCATTCTTCCCAGGACTAAAAAACAGCTTCTGCCTGGTGGAACCTGGAAGGAGGATAATTCTTACCAGCCTCTGTCAGTTTTTCTGATCTTTGTGCGTTTGTATTCATGGAATTTATTATTGTTGCCTAACTTCCCAGAGAATCATTGGACTGAAGCACCCATCTTCATTTCTCTAACTAGTGGCATTTGACCTGATATACAGTTTAATCCAGCCTCCGCTTTTGAATGGATTTTCTCACAAGTGGCAATCTCTAACAGGGCCCCTTTGAGAGGCAGCCCCACTGCATGTTACCTTGTACCATAATGAGGGCTCTTTCAAAAGGCATTTAATCAAAAGAAAGGGTGTTTTCTGCAAGAGGCTTGTGTCCTGGGTTTGCACTTGTCCTTATGGGTAGCTGAAGCTATTGAAATATCTCTGTATCTTGGAATTGTGTCAGTTTTGTGTTTCGCAGTGGCAGAAGTTGCAACACTATAAGGGTACTCCTAGCAGCCACTGGGAATTCTGAAAGTTCGAGGGAAGCTGAATTGTCCCTCAGGAAAATGGGAGCATTCCTGCTTTCTCAAACAGGCCTTTTCAGAAGATTTACTTGGTGTTTGTGACATAAACATACAGGGAGCAATGGAAAAGGAAAAAAAATAGGGAAGCCATTGGTGTGCTATTCATACTAGTCTGTTTTTCAAGTTACTTGGAGTCTGTGATTTGCACTATATATCAGAGATTAGATTTTTTCCTCTGCTGTAGCAACACCTTGGCTGCATATTTGCCAAGCAAAGTCCTTTGACTTCATGCTGTAGGGCCTCATGTATTTCTGCGATCACTGCCTTTCTTCCTCTATTTTTCTAATTTAAAGCTCACAAAATGGCTGGATTGATAGCTTTTGAAACTCACTATACATACAAAAGATGCAGCACAGGTAGCTGCAGTACCTCCCTTCTGCATGAGTATAAACACAGCTTTTGAGGGAAGCTACTTGCTGCTGAACCTCAGCCTTACTGCAGGGAAACTACAGCCTAACACAGCAACAGGCAACTCCTTCTCCAAGAAATGAGTGTGCAACCTTTTTGTAGGAGTTGTCAAAAAGAGTACCAAGTTTTATGAGCAATTTTGTGATGTGACTGTGAGGGTGGTGAGGCACTGGGAACAGGTTGCCCAAGGAAGTGGTAGATGCTCCATCCCTGGCAGTGTTCAAGGCTGGGCTGGACAAAGCCTTGGGTGGCATGGTTTAGTGTGAGGTGTCCCTGCCCATGGCAGGGGGTTTGGAACTAGATGATCTTAAGGTCCTTTCCAACCCTAACTATTCTATGATTCTAGATCCACCACTAAACCGTGTCTCTAGGTGCCACATCGACACATCCTTTAAGTACCTCCAGGGATAGTGATTCAATCATTACTTGGGCATCCCGTTGCAACACTTGACCACCCTTTCAGTGCAGAAACTTTTCCCAATATCCAGTCTAAACCCTCCCTGGAGTAAACTGAAGCCATTTCCTCTTCTCCTATCATTTGCTATTTGGGAGAAGAGGCTGACACCCACCTTGCCCCATCCTCTTTTCTGGTAATTACGGAGAGCAATAAGGTTCCCTCTGAGCTTCCTTTTCTCCAAACTTAATTCCCCAGTTCCCTCAGCTGCTCCTCATCAGACTTGCTCTCCAGATCCGTCACCAGCTTTGCTGCCCTTCTTTGGACATGCTCCAGCATCTCAGTGTTTTTCTCTTGCAGTGAGGGGCCCAGGACTGAACACAGTAGGTAGGTACTCAGCATGACAGTCTCAGAGAAAGCTGCCCACCCCTACACAAACACTGCAAATGAAACTTGTCTTAAGATACAGCGCTCACTAGCTTTCGTCTAAAACTAAGGAAGCTGACACAGTAATAAAGTTTCAATCTAACAGCTTTCCATTGCCAGCAGTACCATTGTATGGGTTACAGTGAGGCAAAGGAGTCAGGAAGCACTGAATTCACATCTCTTTACAAACTTTGGTGCAGACCAGAAGCAACATAATTATCCATTATGTTCTTTCAGCCTGAATGGAGAAGGGAGAGAAGGCTAGTGAGAGAGAAGCCAACTGATGATTTTGAGAGAGCCAGACTCTTCACAGAGGTACACAGTGAAAGGATAAAAGGGCATCAACAGAAGCTGCACCAACAGAAACTCTTATTAGATACAAGAAAAAAAAATCAGTGAAGATGATGGGACATCAGAACAGGTTATTTGAAGCAGCTGTGGAATATCTTTGGAGATATGCCAAATTACACTATGCCACTGGAGTAAATTGAACAGCCCTTGAAGCTGTTTTTCCTTTGAACAGGACATAAGATCAGATGACCTCATATGGAGTATACTCCATAATTTTGTGACTGCAAAATCTATGCAGTCTTGAGAATCTTGATAACATGAATGCACCTGGTAGAGTCAAAGAATTAGTGTCCCACCAAAAATACCCTTCTGTTTCCAGAATTTTATTAGACAAGTTCAAGGAATCAGGCACTCACAGAGGATTTTTATGTAGTCTGAGGATCATCATAAACAGAACAATTGACAGAATAGTGCTTCTGAGGAAACTCATATGCAAGCCAAACCATTCCTGACCCTGCCTACACTTTAGGTATAAAAGAATGGCTACCCTCAAAAAAAGTTAGGGGAATAATGAAAACTAAGCTACACAGATCTAAGGGTATGCACCGAAGGCCAAGGGTAGAAATGGAGATTCCCATAGTGCCTAAGCTCTCATCCATCACTATCACTACCACTTTATGAGGATCTCTGGAAGGAGGCCAGAAAGCTCAGTACCAGAGGATTTGAGTCAACAGTAGTTTAAATCATGCCAAGGAGACGTTGAAATACTGTCAGAAATTACCTATTGTGTTGCTTCTGTGTCAGAGGCACTCGCAGGAAGCAGCATGTTAATGCCCGTAGAAGTTTCTGTAGTGAGATCTATCAGACTAGCTCAGATTATAAAAGGTCACACATCTCTGAACAGAAGGCTTCTATTTTAGGAAAAAACTGTTCATAATGGGCAGTCCTTACAGTCCATCAAGAGCAATGAGGTGACAATTTCTTGTTCCAAAGAAAGATCTGCCCTGGAACACAGGATGGTCTGAATAGGTAAACGGATAAACACAAATATCCACCCAAGGAAACAGAGGACACCCAGAAGACAAGCATTCTCTGAAATAGCTCTCCTCATTTCTTTACCTTTGATGTTTTTTGAGGGAACAATTCTACTGTCATTTGCCTAACAATATTTTAATAGCCATGGTAACCACAGCAGATACCACATATCCCAAAATTTGTGGGGTTTTGTCACATAGGGAAACATCCACATGAGTAATCATCATGAATTTGGTCTCAGAGCTTGAAGTATTATTCAAATAAAATAACTTGACAGTCATTTTCATTGGATGAAGGGTTCTTTTACAAACTTCTACCTGTTTTGTAAAAAGCCATCTCTTATTTCCAAATGCCTTACATTGTTCTAGTGAATATTTATGTGCATGCACAGCATATACGTAGGTATTATATATTGCTATAAGGTATCTGGATCCCAGGGGTTAAATGGGCAGAAGAAATATGCAGCAGCTGCTTTCACTCAGTGATCAAGACCAGTGCTAGAATTTTGTCTGCCTGTCCCCCTCTCTCCCTGTGGGCAGCTGTGTGAAAGCAGTCCTAGAGATACTGATGTGATGATTTGATTCTGCAATGGTATTTCTAGGGAGCAGCACAATTCCCATTGCCTTAGTCATCTTGGGACTTGCAAGGAGTCTTCATAGAATACTTGTTAGTTGGTAAGAGAAGGAGGTCTGCAATTGTCAAAAGTGGGGTTTTTTTCCTAGCTTGTCTCACAACCAGGTTTCATGCTCACAGTAGAACCACTTCTCCTAGTAAGTAATAAAGTAATAAAAGGTGATCTATCTTCACGTTTACTCAATACATATGCTTATCTCCTTGGGAGCACTTTTTGCTCTTCAAGCTAGCTTCCTGAAGCACTTCCCAGATGGCATAGATGCCTGATATGACTGAGAGTATTCTCATATGCTGAGCATATCAGTCTTGGGTACATTCAAACTACACATACTCTTTTACATTCTATTGTTAAATTTTGTGTCCATAATTATATTCTGCGTATTGAATTAAACATGGTCACATGAGCTACTCACCTTTCTCCGAAATCTTCCTGTCCTTTTGACATAGCATTAGCTGTAATAGCTTCTGACAGAGTTTATTCATTCTCTTATCAAACGTGGCAGTAGGAGTAAAGCCTGTTAGAAGGGATTATTTGGCTTGGTTTTCTCAATGAAGGAATAACATTCTGAGTATCCCTTTCCTTCTACCTTCTCCCCTTTTGCTGAAGGTTTTCCTTCAACAGTAAATAGAAAATATGCTAATAAAATACCAGAAATAGAAAAAAGCTGTTGTTATATTTGACATTTTATAGCAAAAGAAATAAAGTCTGCAACAGAAAGTAGATGTTTTAATACTTCTTTCCCTTTTTCAGCTTATTTTTGTGAACTGCTATATCCACAATTCTGTAGCAGAATTATTTAGAGTCTGGTGATAGCAAAGCTAAGGCCAGATGACCCAATACTGCTTCTCCATCTGTACATCCTGCAAACAGTAAAGAAACAAAATGGAGTGAAAAGCAGAGTGCTGGGAAAGGCAGCTACAATTCCCACACTGCCACACATAAAAAGGGAGGCATTATCAGCAGCAGTCGGTACAGGATTCTAGGTTATATTTTCAGTTTGGGTGTGCCACTGCAGCTTACCACAGCAGACAAAGCATTTAGATGTATCTGCCAGGAGACAGCAGGCTGATGGCTGTTACATGCCTAATATGCTCTCCTCATCCACCCTGAATATTTGCTGTCTTTCTGTCTTTTGTAATAGCATATGGTGTAGATGGCCCACTGCCTTACATTCTGCTAGTGGCTTAAAACTCACCAGTGTGGGTGCAGGAAGGGATTTTTCCTCAAAACATTGCGAAGGATTCCAAGCTAGAAACCCAAATGCAGTGTCGGGCTTTATGACAGCCTGGTTTTTAATAATTAGATAACTTCATCTATGTGAACCTGATTCTTAGGGGAAATAAAATATTTCTTATCCCAGGACAGTCAATTGAATTAATACTGAAAATGCAGCCCTTGTGGTCTTTTGTCTATGCTGCACACACAAAAAAGCAAGACTGTGCGTAAACTGCCCCAACACTCTGTCTAAATCATGAAGTTGTTTTAGGAGTGAATCATGAACATTTCACAAGATAAGCACAAAATCCTTCACTCACAATGGTTATATTTGAAATGCATGAAAGAATTAAAACAGCTCAAAGTTACCTTGCACTTGAAAAAAAGAAGTCAATATATTGGCTGTATTTCTAACTTCTTAACTTATAAATACTTCTGAGTAGTTCCCAGTCCCATGAAAATACTTTGTCTTCTTTCCTGAGAAGACAGGACATACACAGATTTTTTAGGAGGAACACGATTTTGCTTTCTTCACTCTCTTCCTTTTAGAATTGCTGGCCACAAGAAAACTATTTGCAGAAGGGCTCTCATCTCAGTTAAAGGCAGAGTGCCTATTTTCTCCACTGCAGTGCTGAGTTGTGGTACTGCCTAAACCTTTGTTCATCCTCAGCTGAAGCAGCACTGCAGTCACAGGTAGAGAAGTCCAATCATTTCCTTCCAAGATATGCCTTAAAAAATTAAAAATACATTTTAAGCAGTCAGTAACATTTTTAATAGCTCCTGTCAACTTCAGAAACAAACCACTCCCAATATTTCTTGTCACATTATGCACCTACATAATGAACTAATGAGCACTGGTTGATTGTGTCTTGTGGTGTCGACCTCCCTTCCTCAGCATTTCTCTAGTAGAAATTTGCACAAAATGGATGTAAATTTCAATGGCTAAAATCTGACTGCACCTATTTATAATTTCATATGTATTAAAACAATTCCCTGACAATCCAAAAGGTTAGAGCTACCTGTGGTAGCTACTGGCAGCTCCATATCAAAAGCAATATAATTTGATATCCCCTTTGACAGCTGTAATGTTTAATTATGTGACCTCAATTAACCAGCCCTAGAAATAAGCAGATTTTCTGTCTTTCCACTATCCTGTATTCTTAAATTATGTACACAAAACCCAGTTTTCTCCTGGCTTGCATCATAGCGGAATTTTACTATAATTGCCTAAAATTATCTTTATTTAGCAGCTAGATCTAGGAATATTTACCTTCCACTACCACCAATCTAGCAGTTTTCCTATGGAAAGCTAAGGTTAGAAAAAAGTAACAGCCCACTAAATGGAGTCAAAAGGACTTTTCATAGCCAAATCCCTCTCTTCTTCCCTTCACTTCCCAGGTCAACACAGAAATTAGAGAGTAGAAGGAATTAAAGCTCTTCTCATTGTCCCTCTCTTAACAGCATAATTCTCTCCAGCTGAGCCCAGTCACATTTCCAAGGGTAAGGAAGCTCCACTAATTATTTTGCTTAGGGTTTCAGTGTTAACCCTTCAAATGTAAGTCTATTAAATGTTCCACCTATCTTTATTTGCAACTTGGTCTGATTTACTTTATACTGAAAGTATTCACAGCATGGAAAATTCCAAAATGCACCCTGTGTAGCTAAATAAGTAATAAAAAAAAAGAATACCATAATGAAAAATTATGAGATATAGGGCAGTTTTGCTGGGAGCCACTTCTGTCGATACTGAAATAAGGAGTTAAAGGAACACAGGTTAGGCTTAAATATTACCCAAAGATTAATATGACAGCAGAATAAAAAGCTGTGGTTTCATGGTGTCCAAATTAAAAATAAAAGAAAAAATTTACTAACTGCTGTGCTGTTGGGATTGTGCATTCTAACAGGTGTGATGATAAAGTATTATTCATATAAGATGTCCTTACAAGGCCACTGTGAAGCATTTGATAAGGATTATTGCTATATGAAAGGTGGAAAAAAAATGAGAGTACAGAATAACATTTGAAATTTTGAAAGCAATCCTACATATTGAAGGGCATTAGTTTGATGGAGATGACTTAGCTGGGTGATTTCTCTGAGAAGCAGTGTTGTTGCATCAGTTGAACACCCATATCTCTAGCTGAAATGAAAAATCAGTTCAAATTTTGTCAACCATTTTCTCATGGCCAACCTGAGAGTACATTCCTGTATTCAAGGTTTTGCAAGTTATACCTTATTCTCTAGCACCATCCCCTGAAAAAGAGCACCACATAGTTCACTCCTGAGGATATATCAGCCCTTGACATAACAATTTTTACATGAGCTGTACTAGTTTGTGTCCCCTCACACCACAAGTGGGTGTGATCTCTCCTCAGAAATTGGCCCCATAGTCTGCTGAGCTAAGTCACCGTTCAACTGTTTAACCAGCATGCTTCAACTCAGGTGCATTTTCAAACTAAAAACCTGATCTGACCGAAAAAGCTCTATGCTTCGAAGATGCAGAGAGGCCTACATAATTCCAAGTATGGATCAAGATCTGCCACCAGGTTAACAACACTGATTTTTAGTTCAAAAGCTGTGCATAAGGTTTTTAGCTTTAAAGATTGTAAGGATACAGTCACTTATTGAATATTTATTGGATGTATGTGTGAATGCCATGTAACACCCTAAGGGTGATTGTAAATTTGATTTCACTTGTCAACTGTTTCCCTGTGCTTTCTGTTTTCCAGCTAGTATGTTACTCACTCAGTGAAAAATGTTTAAGAGCTCCACTCTGTAATTATCTTCATCCTTGTAGCCCATTAAAAGAGGTCTTCTATTTTTCACCCAGTGCCTGAGTATCACATTTGTAAAAATGTGTTGGCCTATCACATGGAAGAGTTAACTCAGTAAATACAGCACAGTTGGAGATCATGGCAGCTGTAAATCTACAAGAAAACAAGATTCAAAAGCTTCCATAATTCTACCACAAGTTGCACCTAAAAAAAAATATAAGTTAGAATTCAGTATGAAGGGGAATAAAGATACTTTTCATCATTCTCTGTATTAATTCAGAAAAGTGGAGTTGGGACAAATACAAGAGTGATTTTAGGTGTTTGAAAAAGAGACATCAATAATCAGTTGAAGTTCTTCTTTCTATATTTTGAGAAATATATGTCCCAATTACCTTAGTCTTTGAATGCATATTATGGTATTTTTAAAATCCCATTGACAGTCTGAACTTCTTTCTTCAAATTAACATTATATAACAAAAGTGTATCTGTAAATATTCATAATTTACCTGTCAGAGGTTTTGAAAGGCACTGTTTTGATTCTAATCAAACACTCTTTTCTGCTGATGTTTAGAATGGTTTCTCCCAATTTTAGTGATGTTTTCACTAGATTTTGCACATAGGATGAGGAATAATAATACAATATCATTTAACTGAATTGCCATAATGACAAGCTTTACAATAAGCCATTTAAGGCAAGCCATTTTGTAGATTGCTATTAAATGGAATTAATTGCTTCAATTATGTATCTCCATGTGAAGATGCCCATGTACTGAAACAGATGTTTGTATACACATGCATGTGGAAAAATATCTGCACAAA
Source organism: Brotogeris chrysoptera (assembly GCA_030323915.1). Lineage (NCBI taxonomy): Eukaryota > Metazoa > Chordata > Aves > Psittaciformes > Psittacidae > Brotogeris > Brotogeris chrysoptera. The sequence goes on from JARCZZ010023348.1 coordinate 11,187, forward strand.
GGAGATACAGACACTGCAAAATTTTGCTTTATAATCCTGCTTTATAATATTACAAATCCTACATAGCAATGTCAAATTGTGTCATAGATTTTCTCCTACTTTTTCTACTTCCCCATCCTTTCTTAAAGCATGAGTAAAAGGACTGTGAGATACTTGCATCATAACTGGCACACATAGTGAAATAAATGTTTAAGGCTCTTTGTGCAGTTATATCTGACTCTAACAACTCCAGCCCTTTCTTTCCTCAGCATTTCTTTCTCTGGCAATTTTCTGCATGCCTAAGTTCCTTGACTTGACTTGTGTTGTTATTTGAAAACCTCTGGTCTGCACAGAAATAAAATGAGCACATTCCTCATGTTGTGCTAACCAAGGGAGCATTGAGAGACTGGCAGATCTACCTACTCTCATTACACCCATGAAAACATTTTGGTTATTCAAAGCAGAGGTTTCAAAGGAGTGCAAAGCAGGATCATACACGTTCTTCCTCCTCTGTGGAAATGCATCTCTCAAGACTCACCTGTGTCTCTGTGATGCCTCTCAAAAAGCTCAGTTGCAATCTTTGAATATCCAGATACCCATAATGGCAAGACATGAGTCTTTTACCATCAGGCTTCCTTTCTGAAAGACCCCTTTACAGGTAAAGGCTGCTACTGTCAGAGTTTGAATAGATTAGGGTAGACAAAGTCTTAAAAACATAAATACATAGACAGAGATTTCCCTCACCCTGATAAAGCTTAAACTTGCAATTATCTTGCTTGGCAACTGAGCAGCTGTCACTGCCTTCACATGGTCTTAACCTTAACATAAATGTTGTACATCAGAAGTAAAAAGCAGAACTATTAGCAATAGAGTCTGAGAGTGGAGTACTGCAGTTCCTGGCTTCAAAGCCTCATCCCTAGCCATGACAATTCCTCCCTTTTCCTATTCTCTCAAATGAGCACAGAGGGTGTATTTCTCCTAAGTCTTCCAGCCGCAAGAGCTTAAGTTGTGCAACCTGGCAAGACTCACACAAATACATCCTCCTATCTCTACCTTGTACTGTACTGCAAACTACCCCAGCTGACTTTTATTATCCCAAATATCGTAATGTCAAAATTGCCAACACTTTTTTTAAAAAATGCAGTAATGGCTAAAATGCTGATAAATTACAGTGGGTGTTATTTTAATAATTTAACATAATGGCTGCAGCCTTTTCACTAAAGTAGCAATTAAGTCATCATATTTGCCTGGCCTACACAAATTTATTGTGTCTGATTTTATTGCTCATAACTTCAGAACCATTTTGCCACACAATCTGACACCAAAGTCAGAAATCATGCAGGGACTGGTAGAAAAGGGAAGGTCATTAATTGAAACATATTTTTTATTATGTTCCACTGATATTAACACATTTCTAAGTGGCTTTGCATCTTAAACATGAAGTTTCTTCATGTAATCATCATTGCTGCAGGCATATTTGTCATTCTAAACCAGGAATATGCATAGAACCCATAAGTAGACCCAACTATTTTTAAGGTGCCTCAGCTGTATACCTCACGTTTTAGTTCTTGGCTTGTTTATGCACAATATTTATACAAGCTTTCCATATTTCTGACATGCCAGCCTCTTGTTTTTTCATAGAAGCCAATGTCCTGATGAATAGAATAACTTTTGCTACAAACCGTTGTTCTACTTAGGGTGGGTTTGTTGTTTTTTTTTCTTTTAAATTCATTGCTATGTCTGCTGCTCCCAACTCTGAAGCAAAGTGCTTGTCACTACTTTTCAGCAGGTCAGCAAGGAGTCATGAGGTGGCTTTTAGCAGAAGCCTCATATTTAACATATGCAGTAGTCAAATTTGTTCCTCCCAGTCTAGTTAGCAATTAGAAGATTTCGTTATTTCTTTTTAATAGTCCTAAAATGATCAGGAAAGGAAGCCAACAATTAAGCCATAACAATTTGCTTTATTCCTGACCTTAAGCGTAGCCTTAGACAAAACTCTTAACTTTTCTGTGCCTTGTTTTCCTTAGTTGCTTTGAGAAATAGTTCTAGTAATGACCAAGGAAATTAGCCCTTTGACCATAGTTTAGCAAAACACCTATGGAAGCTTGGCTTCCATAGGGTTTTCCCAGCTATACAAAATTAAACATAGATCAAGGTTTTCCTAACCTCCCCAGGAAATTTTTGACTTCTCAGAAAAGTTATTACAATCACATATTTCTGATGAGAACCTCCATGTTGCCACTCAAGATTTTAAGAATATTTAAGAAATGGATGTTCATGTGCCTCCCACTGTATAAATCCATAGTGAGAAGACAGACTTATGAAGTCGAAAAGTGACCTGTAAATGGGCCCAAAGTGTTTCCATATGTTTGATAAAGTAACACTCCTCTACTCAGAAATAAATAGTAGGAGACACAATCACAGCCCTGAAGGGTCAGGGGCAATCCAGCCTTGCCAGTCTGCATACTGCTCACTGGAGATATGAGTGAGCATAAACGCAGTTCCATTCATGTACTGCAGATAGGACTGTGGACACGGGCAAGTACTGTAGGGTAGCAAGCATGTTATCAATCAGCAGCTGAGCTCACTTTATTCATGTAGTCATGCCCTGAGCTACCACTACACTAAGCCACCTCATAACAGAGTATTAATATACAGCAGGTGCCTAATTATGTGCCGAAGTTACAACTGGTCCTCATTTTCATGTGAAAAATGGTGCTTTTTAAAATCTTAGCTGAAGGCTTTGCAGAAACAGTACGCTGTCACATCAAAACCCAGCCACATCAGGTTTCCTAGTCCTTGATATAATACGAGACCCAGGGGGACTGATCAGTTTAAAAAGAGAAACTAGTCTGGTCCAGGCAAAAAAATAATTCAGAGCAACACTCATTCACACTACAAAATGGAATAAGACAGCAAGCTTTCCAGTCTATCTTCTTGCTCTCTCTTCTGTTACCCTCCCTTTCTACAAGGAAAAAAAGTCCTCACCAGCTCCTGCAGCATATTAGGGAATTATTATTAGTCCCCTAAACACCAGTTTAAGTGAGAACATTCTTGCTACCACAAAGAAAATTTTACATGTGTATGCTGGGTAAATGGGAAGCACTACAGGAAATGCATTATCTTAGTCATCTCTCACATAGGGGTACTATCCTTCATTTCCAACTAAAGGAGGTGTTATCCCAGCTGCTCTTTAAAGGGATTAAATGTTGCCTTTACTTCCCCTAAACCCAGCAAGAGGAACTCCAGATACGATTGTGTTTCATATGTCCAACAGCATTGCCAGTTCAGACATCAAGGAGGCTCTGTTCCTGCAATAAAACCACGGTATTACACGGAGTGGTGGGGGTTTTCCCTTCCCCTGCCCTCACTTCCTTTGCTGCAATCAACAGCTAAATTGATCTGACACTTCATTGATACAGCAAGGTCCCCAGGGAAAGGGTACATATGCAGTGTGTGGAGTGCATTGGGGAAGAGAGGAAAGGGGAGGGGAGTTAAAGGGTTCAAAAGTAAAGTCATCAGAAATAATGAGGCTGTTCCGCTCAGCTTCCACTGCAGCAGAGGAGCAAAGTGCCCTTTCAAATTGGATGTCCCAGTTCCACGGCTGAAATAACTGGTCATAGAAAACTGCAAGCAAATTGCTTTGACAAGGCTATTACTGTTGTAAGAGTTCAAAGGTTTTGGACACTAGGTCAGTGGCTGCCAATCAAGCAGACAGAAAGAGCTGCTCGTTGAGCCTGTGATTTCTACCTAGGCCGCTATTATCCCTGACTATTCCTGCACCTCAGCAGCTCCTCTGATTAAACCAGCCTCCCTTTTACATCTCTTTCAGAGTGCGATTCACACACTAATTAGTTGCCTGCTCTCCACTGGGATGTCAGACCCTCAGTCAATTTATCTCTATTTCAGCCTGCTCAGAGTGACTTCCCCAGTTATCAAAATTTAATCATGCCTTCAAAAATGTTGAAAAGTGGTCATTAGAGGCAAAAGGCCACAGGATACAATATTCATTTTTCTCTATCTTCCAGTCATCCAGCTGGCATCTATAATGGATATCCTGGGGGCTGTGAGAACACGTTGATTTATGCAACCTTGCTCTTGCTCTCACTGTGGTGCACCAGCCTGCTTTAAAGAACAGGTTTTAACAAGGTCTGAGGTGGGAGGACATTAATCATGGTAGCATTGTATGTGAAAAAGGGTGCTGTGTAGTCAGAAGAACCCCCTACAGCAGGGCAGTTAGATTTTTTTACCACCTTCTCAGAGATAAAGGAGAGTTTGACAATTGATTAGACCTTTCTGTAACCTTGCAGTCCTGTGAAATGATGAGAGTGAGAAAGGGAGGGGGAGGAACAGTGAGAGGGGGAGGGAGAGAGAGATAGAGAATGATTCTCATACTGACGGTCTTAAATGTGCAATAACTTTATGATTCTTGACTGAAACTGGCTATCAAAATCAGTTCCAACTCAATACAGCCTAAAAAAAAAGATCGTTCTTGGAATAAGAGTCCTTTCAGCTGTACATGTCAGAGGCAATCATGGGCACCAGCAGCCTGCAGTGACTCCCCTGAATACTCAGTATTGCGCAGTGAAATTCTGATAAAAATGGCATTGGATAACATCAATCCGAACTGTAACGTTCCAAAGTAGGTTTCAGCAAAATCAACAGTGATGAATTGAAATTTGTTGACAATAGGCCGGGCAGGGGGGAGGGAGTGGGAGTGATTATTATTCTGTCTTTTTCTTCCTTGAAACCAGAGGAATGATTTTCAAACCTTGGTGCATGCAACTGAATGCATACATTTGCATGTGATGAGCCAATGCAAAATATGAAGGCAAAATCTGAGTGTGCAAATCAGATAGTTGCCTTTGCCCATGAAGGGTTCCCTGGTGAGCAATGCATATACAAATAAGTGTTGAAAACTGGGCTCACCTAATTTGTTTAATTTACCATGATGTTGGTGGTTTTGCCCTTTTCCAACTTATAGGTTCACAGGGTCACAACCTAGAGTGGCTATAGCCGGGCACAGTTAGAGGAAACATTGTATTATGCCACCCCTATACCACTTTGGCATTGTGGCTTTAATCCTGAACTGCAATCCCCCTGCTATTTCAGTCCTGAACTTTTCTCTCTATCAGATGCAAGAATTACCATTTTCCATTCTCCTGTCCTGGGATCTCTCAAGCTGAAGAAGTCTCCTGAGTTCTCACCTCCATCCTAGCTGGTATTTGAGATCCTACGTGTAAATGTTCAGCACAGTATGCAGTATTGAGCTGAACAACTCATTACTGGTATGGGGAGGAGAATGTAACTAATCCTCATATCATGCTGGAAATTCAACCCTGGATGTCATAAGAGACTGTTCTTCTCCATAGAGAGAATCCAAATGAGCTGGAGAGAAAATGAAAAATAAAGTAAAAATCAAGAATATCCTCTTTACACTGGTTATGCTAAAATCCCTTTCCTGGCTACGGCCAGCCTGCCAGCGTACCCCAGTTTTCCCTCTCTGATGGAGGTTACTGCCAGCTGCTTGAGAATGTGTGAAGATCCTGTCAAGGGCATTCTTTGCCCATGTCAGATTCTTATCTAGCTATTACAGTGCAGAAAAGGAAATAGCATCAGATCTTTAAAAACTACAGAGTCATAAAATGCAGAGCCTTTTCTGTACGAGGACATTCCCTACAGCACATTCTCCCAGGAGAATGTGGGGATTCCAGACTATGACTCAGCCCATGTTTCAACTATTCACTGCAATTCTAGATAACAAGGACTTCTTGGTCTTTTGTGCTGCAGCCAGAAGGACATCAAGCCCCAGGTGTTCTTCTTCAGCATCAGCTCCTCCAGGCAAACAGTTCACTTGTCACTAAGCAGCCCATGCTATGATAAACCATGAGACAAACTCAAAATTATTTAGGCTTACAATTTAAAGGGGGATATTGGAGGTAGGAATATGAGAGTGCACGTGCCTAGCCACATTAATTTCAAACCTGATCCTTTGAATTCAGGTGTACTATTTATAAAGCGCATTAATTAAATGTAGTCAGATACAGTATTTGTCTTGGACTGTAGTAGCCTGTGTGCTACTGAAAGGTCACTCAGTTTCCAAAAAGCTGAGTTCTTCTACATTTTCTTCCCAGCTGTCCAGGTGTGATATATGAAGGGGGCCATTTTGCATCCCATGCTGCCTGCATTTCTGCATGAACTGTGAACAGCAGTCAACCAGGCCAGTGCATAAAGACCCAGGCTTCGTGCTACCCTGCAAATGACATCAACCCCATGGTAGCAGAGGTTTACTGAATTCTGCCCTCAGCAACTCTGAAAACCCAGCAGCCATGTTCTTCAGAAGAAACCTTCAGATTTCTGCTGTGCTTCTTGTGCTTCCAGTCAACAACATATTCTGCAGTCAGGATGTACATACGGCATATCTCAAAAAAAGAAGCAAAAAAGATTTTAAGGGCAGGAAGGATGAATCTTGAATGTAAGCACTAAAAAATGGGTGCAAGTGGTTTTTACTCAGGAACAGATTTGTGATTCTTTCTTGATCAATTCAAGATTATTCAAAGAATATTAATGAGGAAAAATATAACCTGTTTTCCTGTACTGTTACAAGGCTGACAGTGTGTATGAATGAAAGAAAATGAAGAATCCTGAAAAATACTATCTATATGAGAGTAGCAGCCTGACAATTGCTACTGTTTTGGACAGCAGGTATTTTGCATCAACATCTTCCCAAACCGAATGTTGGCTACGTAGAAACAGAGGCATTAAACGTGCTCTGTTTGGTAGAAATGAGTGGAAGTATGGTACTAAATTATGGTTTTGCTCCAATTGCTTTGTCTTCCTGGCGCTGTTGGCAAGCATGAAAGCTGTAATTTTCATTAAAAGACTCATCCAGATATTTGGCAGCAATTATATGATTCCTAGAACCACTCAGTCACAAATAGATAATTAACCCTTAAAGGAGGGCTCATATTAGATTTGTTTTCATTTTTATAGTGTATCAGTGGTACAAAGAGGGAGAAGAAGCTGCAATGATGTTTGCAATTAAAAAAAACCCCAGCAATGCCACATGGCAACAAGATAGTGCAGACTCTAGACTTCAGCAGTTCAATCTTTATGTTTTATTTCAAAAATATAACTGAATGAAATTAAGAGCTACAGACAAAATCCAATTAAAAATAAAATATCCAGTTTACATGGGGAACATGAAGTAATAGTAAATCACTTCCAGTATTGTAAAGAATCTACAGCTGATGACAAAATTGTATGAATTAATAAATGTAGGTGCATCCAATTTCTTGTGTGCTCCTATAATGTTTGCATATATGTTTATGCAGAACCAAAAAGTATCAACCAAAAGCAAATGAATTTTTGATATATACAAATCACTTCCAAAGAGTCAGAGACTCATCCTCTATTTTACTTACTTAAGGATACAAACTGACGTAAAACAAGTACTTCGAGAGACACCATTTTTTAGCTGAAAGATTCTTAGTAATGGACTAATAGCCAGATCAAATAAATAACAAAAACAGTCATTAATGTACTGTGGCAGCAGGATACACACAGCTCACTTCACCAGAAAAAATTAAATACTAAAACTTTTCAAAAACCTTAATTCAAAACTACTCATCACAAGCATGTGATCCTGAGCCACACCACCAGATTTTCACTTCCACAGCTCTAGAATTTCACTCTGAAATTATCATTCAAGCAAATACATAACCCCAAGCAGCTTAACTCAAACTGCAGTTCTCAACCAGGAAAAGCCCTAAAGGTTCTAGCATAAACTTTGAAGAATTTGGGAGCCCTTGAACAGCTTTCAGGCAAATGGCTTTCTTTCTTCAAAACTAAATTTGTGAAGTTTCATGTTTCAATCTGAATATTCCCCACTTTCTGCCTGTATTTAAAAGATAGACCATGTAGGTCTATAAGATAGACTAACATGGATATCCATGAAGAAAAAAGTTGTCATCATGGCTCAAAATAAAAGCTTTTGAAAGGAATAAAAAGCCAATTTTTTCATATATTGCAGTAATTAGGAAAGCACACATTCAAAGCCTGGATATTGTCCATTTCATAACCACCAAACATTTTAATAAAAAGTATGTTTGTTTGTAAATAGGAACTAAGGAGATGGTTTTGGGGTTATAAAAGGGAAATAATATGGAGTTAAATAATCTTTTTGAATCACTGTGTTCATGTCACATTTTTTACCCCTGCACAAAGTAGCTAAAGTACAATGTTAAAAGCCACTGCCAAATCCTTGAAAATATCCAAATAACATGAATATTACTCACCACAACAAAATATACATTTTCAAGATAAAATAACCCACATGTTCTGAAGTAACCCATATAGAGCAAAATTATTACCTGACTATATTTATACACATGGGTGCAGTTTTCATCCACTATTATAGTCTCATATTATATATCTTTAAATCATGCTGCAAAAGTTTCTGCCTTCCCCTAATGCTGGCTCTAATTTAGGATGAACAACTACTCTCATAAAGAAAAACTGCTGCTGCTGCTGTTTATTAGGCTGCAGAAAGGTCTCACTGACTAATGTCTCAGGATTAAATGAACGTGGAATAATAAGAGCTGATTTATTTGTGCTCCAGTAGGATAAAGCTGCCACTGATTTTACAAGAAACTATTCATCTGAGGGCTACTATAGCTAGTAAATTGTGGCTGTTGCTGAAATTAGTCTCCAGGCTTCCGTGCAATCTACAGAGTGAAGTAGCAATGTGGCAATAAAGCTATTGTGAGTACTTGGTGTATTTAAAAGTTCCCTGTCTTGAGGGATTCTGAAAGTCAGCTTTCAGAGATTCCTATCAAAAACTCTACTGGCCTTTGACTACAATTTAAATTTCTACCCTGGGAATGTATGAGAATTAAAAATGTATAGGCGGCAATAAAGCAGAAGAAATCTCATGCTTGTGGGTGTTTGGATTTTTTTTTTCTTTCTTTATACAACCTTGCATTTCAGCATTACAATTACAGAGGGCACACAGATCACATTCCATCCCAGAAATTTATTGAAAAGAACAGTAAAATGAATCCTCAATAAAATAGCAAATAATCCTTTTTTTAACATTTCCTAAAAAGTTTCTGATGCTTGCAGTTACACAGCAATAAATCAAAAACTAACCAAAACTCATAAAAAGATACAAATGAAATTGACTGAACAACTAAGAATTAACAGAGCCCTTTTAAAAGACTAAATAAAGGGAGATTAGGAAAATAAGAATTTAAAAGTACAGGACCAGGAGCATTATATCCTGATCAGGCAACATGCTGAATAGTATTACATCAAAGAGATATTTTCAAAGAAATTAATGAATTGCTGAGCATAATGGACAACTGCCTATATTGAAAATCAAAGTGAAAGATTTTTCATCAAATTTCTAAACCACAGCTTGCAAAACTTATTTAAAATTAATTACAGTTTTTGTCTGTCAGAACTATATCTTCCAGGTGAAGGTTCAGTTTATATTTCTAGAGTTATCTTTCATTACCTGTCTCATACCTATTCCCTGAATAAAGTACAACACACAATACACCATCATTCTTCAGCAGTTCACAGTTACTAAATCCACTTCAGCTGGAATAAATGGACATGCATTTGCATGATCTACATGTGTTTGTATACTAGAGTGTAGCAGCCCCTGTTTCTTTTACAAGACCCTGCTGGTAAGGCTGCTCTAGTGCTGCTAGCATGATATACATTTACGTGGAAATGTGTAAATGCAGTACGCATCACCTGAAACTCTCACAACTGATTCTGAAATAACAATATAACTGTTAAACAGAGGGTACATACACCGAAAATCACAGAACAATCTCAAAACTTGACAGGTGAGAGATGACAACTCCTGTGAAGAATTTTGCCACTTCATTTTACCCTTCTCACTATTTTTGTTGCCTGTTTTTGAAGTGAGCATGAAATCAAATATGATCTATTTAAGGTTGCCATGAACTTCAGGCTAGGATTTCTCCAGGTGAAGAGCATTCATTAGTGAATTATTCCAAGACACTAAACATGCTGAGAGAGTCATCTATCTCCAGATCAGAACTTACTAGATAACATTTCTTACCTATAGTGGTTTTCATTTCTTTGTATCATAACTGTAGTGACAAATTTTATCCATAAAATATATTGTACTTAGCGCTAGAGCTTTTTGCTTTCAAATGAAAGGTTATCAGCCTTTTCTTTTTATACAATGTTTTATAATTGAGTGGTATGCCTTGCATCTTCAGCTATCCCACCCCTACTTTCAAATGAAGTCAGTTTTTACCATCTATCATAAATATTTCTCATAATGAATACTTAATAGTGCCAGAAGCCCTACTGGGGAGGGCTAATGTCAAGACAACACTAGAACTTTTAGACCCTTTTCAGAATTGGAAGAGGCGGTAATCCATATACTTGAATGTCAGCATCCACAATAATTGCAAAGCTTACCACTAAGCCTTCCATGTCTGATTCCATTCAGGTACAATGGAAATTATCATTTTGAGAAAATCAAGATTAATCTAAGCCATTAGACCCTAAAACTATTACTAAGCTAAATGAAAATTTCTGGAACTATGATCTGGTTTTAGGCTGAAGAAATAAGTGTTAAAAAATTCTTTCTGTCAGCCCTCTCATTTTAACAACTTTTGAACGTCTTGTTGCAAGTGCTCAGGAACCATGCATTTTGAGGAAGGGGACAAATACGATGAATTGCACTAGAAGATACTGAGGTAAATGCCAAGGCATCGCAAGACAGGGAAATAATGTTAGCACACTGACTTGGTGTTGTGTGATACACAGTTTCTACATTGAAATTAACAATGGTAACATTTGTTAATTAATTTTATAAGACCCTGTTAACAATGTGTCATGGTTTAAGCCGCTCAGGCAGTTCGTTCACTCACTCCCCCCTTTCTCTTCCCCCCAAGCTCCTGGGGGGATGGGGAGGAGAATCAAAAGAATGCAACTCCTACAGGTTGAGATAAAAACAGTTTAGTAACTACGGTATAACACAAACCACTACTGCTACCACCAATAATAATAATGACAAGAGAAATACAAGGGAAGAGAATACAACCGCTCACCATGTATACCCAGCCCAACCAAGCAGCGCAACCCCACCCTTCTAGGTCTCTGCCCTCCGTTTTTACACCCTGGGCATGATGTGCTGTGGCATGGAATACCTCTTTGGTCAGTTTGGGTCAGGTGCCCTGCCTCCGCTTCCTCCCAGCTTCCCCTCCTCCCTGGCAGAGCATGAGATGCAGAAAGTCCTTCATCAGACCAAAACATTCTAAGTAGTAACTGAAAACATCGGTGTTATCAGTGCTGTTCCCAGGCCAAAAGTCGAAAATACAGCACTGCACCAGCTACCAAGAAGGAGAAAAATGACTGCTACTGCTGAACCCATGACACAATGGTAACACTCTCCTGTAACAGTTTTCTCACCCTGTCTTCCTCTGCTAAGATTATCATACTCTTAACTCTCATCCCAGTTCACTTAATTTCCCACCACTACAGTTTATGGGGTAGTATTTGGTGTTGTGCAAGTTAGAATATTGTCACAATTTTAACAGAGATTTCAATGCACACATTACACCAACAAAGCACCACAACTTCTTTTTAGAAAACTGAATTTATTAGTATGAAAATAGCCGGAGTGACAACAATGGGTTTAAAGCATTCTAATTAGGTTGGGGTTTGTGTTGGCTTTTATCCACCCCCTTACATTTTTTCAGGCTTTTTTGTAAATTAAAAAAAGCCCACATCCTTTATGAAGGAACTTCAAAGAAAACCAAGTGGTTTTGAATCAGTGTACATGATATACCAGCTACAAAACTGGTGATTCAAAATAAAGCACTTTTTGTGCTGTTTTTAAAAAGCAACGAAGATTAAAAATCTGAACATTTCTTTATTAGCCTCTGGCACTGGGTTTTTACAACATGTTATCATCATTACAGAAACATTTATTTTCTCCATCACTCATATGGTGCAATGCTGGTTGATCCTCGTCTTTATTTTTGTCAGAATAAAATGGCTACTAAAATAGGTCCTGCCCTTTGATTGAAAATGAAAGGATAAATTAACTTCTTAGAGCTCATTTGTAACTCTAGCTGTACCTAAAATAACATTAACACCCACCACAGCATGATTCGTCAGTCTATCAGCTGCAGTTTTATTTAGTTGTGTTAAGGTTTTTGTGTCGTTATCTAATATTGAAATCAGTTAAGTCCTAGGTCTGGGAAAAAGTCTGCCTGTGTAGATTAAGGTTATTAATTACTGGGACTAAAAAGTAAATTTCTGTTTCTCTGAGCATCAAAAAATCCAGCAGAGTCATATTTCCCCCTCTGTCAAACTCCTTTCAGCCAGAACAGAGTCCAAAACCATCTTCTCTTAGAAAAACCTCTTTTAGTAGCAGTTCAAGCTGCCACTTTTTTCCCGATTTTTCTCTTCCTTCTTGTTTTTCTGCGTTATTCTCTTTGCTCTCCTTCTTTCTTTTCCTGTTCTTTACTATAAGCATACTTTGTCTACATATTAGAAGTAAACACAATGAACAATGCATAAACATTCATACATGCAATTTAAATAATTTTGTGGAACCATATGCTGGAAATAGTGACAGGTGATAGTGTTTGGGGTATAACTGCTTCCATTTCCCAGAGAGTTTTGATATTTCGTATGCTTACATGCTTGCCATCTTCTGTACATAAACACATGAAGATCTAGGAACAGCTTGCTGTGCGTACACAGCACTCACAAAGCTTTATTTTAAAGAATTAAGATTATAAAAATTAATATTTTCTTTGGCAAGTATTGGAGGAAAATCTAAGGAATCTGAGTTACAGCTGTGATGCAAGGAGGAAATTCAAGCCACAGTTGTGTTCTATCTAGGTGTCATAGCTGTGCTTGTGTGAAAACCCAGTGTAACCTGCCTCAAGCCCCCATGTCATCCAGGAACACTGGAACCAATTTCTGCATAGGTATGGAAGCAGACTGATCTAAATCACGGTGACAGACTCTGCTTCTAGCTATCTCTGTGGCAAGGCTTTTAACTAGATGCTACAGGACTCTCCAGGACAATTTTTGAATCTGGAAGATCTCCTTAGGCAGCTAATGCTGTGCATAGATCAGCTGATGGCCACTATTTGTATACTCAATGTGTGGATTAATATCCTGGGTGGAGACTAAGGCCATCCTAGAAATGCTCCTAGACAATTCCAGCTGCAAATCTGACAAATTGTGCTTACATGAGATGCTAATTAATTTCAGAAACTAGTCCTGCAGATACAGGAATTGTCATGCAGGACCACCTTTTCTACCACTTATTTGCGTATGTCTGTGTTGTACAGTTGAAGATAGCCAATAACAAAGGATGGATTGTGCACATTCGGGAGCGCTTATGCAGGACCACTAAGCAGGTGGATTACAAGAATTCACCAGAACAACACTTCAGGGAATCTCATCTGATCCAGCAGAAGAAGCCATTGCAAAGACCTTCACAACCCAGACAATTGACCATTGTGTTCAGGAGACTTGAGTTCCTTACATGATCACTAACTTTTGCAAGAGATTAAATAAAATTACTTTTGAATGAACACTGTCCACTGGTGACTTACAGAAAAAAAAATAAAAATGCTGGAAATTCATCTTAGAGTCCATGAGTTCATACAGAAACAGCTAAGATGGCAGCACTGAGCAGCTAACCAGCAAGTCTTAAACTTTGTTTCTGAAATTGTCCTTACAACACTATTTCTGTAGATTTACAGAGCAAAAATTCTCAGCTAAGCTTTTCCTTTCTAATATATCCTGAAAAATATATGGAGGAGTTTTCAGAAATCCTCATAAGGACCTAAAACTCTACTAAATTACTTAATCAGGGCTTGGTGATACATTGACTACTGACAAAACATCTCAGTAATATTTATGAAAAGGACCTTTTTCGTTGTTGTTCAAGTTAGTGCATTTTGCAACATTTTTTTCTTCTGAGCAGAAAGTATATTGCTTCTTTTCGTATTTACATCCACTGAATTGAACATATTATGTTCATTCAATAACTTTCAGAGTATTTTCTTGTTTAGATTAATAAAGTATTATTTTGTTAACATTAAGTAGGAAGCTGTTCATCTTAAGTGAAATTCAAGATTGAACTCAACAGAAAATCACCTATAAAGGTTCTGATCTCAGCATTTTAGAGTGCTGCAGAATAAATTGAGAGATCAGACTAACAAGAAAACAACTGACAATTTTCTAGAAATGTGTGCCCAAGCTTTTAAATGTTTCTTCTTCCAGACTGTTTATGAATTCTTTGTTTTGTTTTTTTGTTAATATTCTGGCAAACTTCCAAACAAGAGTGTTCATAGGAGAGATCTGTAACAGATTTGTAATAAAAACCTAAATAATTTTTTTTATTTAAAAAAGCTACATTAATCAGTGATATTTTGATTGTTGTTTCAGCCAATATGAGAACACTGATCAATGCAACATCGATATTCATTACAATGTAATAAGGAAGAAAACAAAACAATCTGGTCTGAGTTTTACAGGATCAAAATAGGTCAAAGAGAACTCAAAATCTTAGAGCTACATGATCAGGTCAAAGATGGTGAAAAAAGACAAAAACTAGCAATATGGACACTGTAAAACTACAGTATGAGTAAAATCTCATTTTACATCAAGGAAATTGCTGAGGGGACTGCCTCGAGAGGGGACGCCTCCAGCACCCGATGAGGGGGAAGCTCGCCGTCCGCGAACCTCCGCTCGGAGCAGCAACAGGCACCAACAGAACCCCCACGTCCTCCACTGGCCCTGCCCAAGAGCCGGCAGCTCGGCGTACGCGAGCCGATGACTCAGAGGGGCGGTGCCAGGAGGAGCGGCACCACCCTGATTGGGTAAAAACCGGACCCAGGGAGTGCGAGCGACCAGGGCGGGTTCGAGGCAGTTGCGGGGCCGTTCTCACAGGAATGTGATGGGGGGTGGTGAGCAGTCGCTGTATGACCAGGGCCCGGTCTGGGAGCTCTGCTCTGGCTCCCCGGAAGTGGCTAGTGTAGGCACCCAGGCAGAGCCGATGAGAGGGGAGGCTGCAGTGCAGAGCCCGGGGTGCAGAGAGCGCCTGCACTGCTCTTCTGAGGGGTGGGTGCGCAATGGGCGGGGCTGCACTTGGTGCCCCCTGGTGGAGGTCCTCCTGTAGCAGGGGCTGAGCTGTGGGACGCTGTTACTCGGCTGGAAGGTGTCAGGGGAGCTGAGAGGAAGCAGCGCTGCTTGCTCCAGGACCAGACTGTGCTCCGGGGCTTCAAGCGACTACTGTCGCTCATGCAGGAAAGGAGGCAAAAAAAAACAATAAAAGGAGGAAGAGGACAGTTAAAAGCAAGGGACTTCTTCCTAAATCTGTTGTCCCCACCCAGAACCTCTTTGCTGTCCTGCAGGGGGCTGATGAGGAAACACATTCACACCAGAAACAACCACCTGATGCACTGGTAAAGAAGATCACTACTGGTGCTGCCAAGAAAAAGCAGCAGACCGTAGTAGTAGGGGACTCTACTCTGAAACGGACAAAGGCACCCACCCATCCGTCGGCCTGACCCAGTCTCAAGGGAGGTGTGGTGTTGCCTACCAGGGGCTCGGATCAAGGATGTTGCAGAGAAGCTGCCTGCTCTAGTCAGTCCCACTGACTCTTACCCACTTCTAGTGATCCATGTGGGTGCTATTGATATAGGTACTGATGTATTGCCTCTGTACAAATGCCCATAGCATAGGGAACAAACAAGAGGAATTAGAGATGTGTGCACATCTAGGGGGGTATGATATCATAGGCATCACAGAAACATGGTGGGATGGCTCCTATGACTGGTGTGTTGGAATGGAAGGTTAC
>JARCZZ010023349.1:0-18062 GCA_030323915.1 Brotogeris chrysoptera
TCGACAATCTCTTGATTGCTGCAATCAAGGCTGCCCTGGAGCATCAGATTTCCAACCAGCCCTTCCCTGTTGGTGAGGACGAGGTCAAGCATGGCACCTCTCCTTGTTGCCTCCTCTATTACTTGCAGAAGGAAGTTGTCTTCCACACAATTGAGGAACCTCCTGGATTGCTTGTGCCGGCCTGTACCATCCCTCCAACAGATATCAGGGTGGTTGAAGTCCCCCATGAGAACAAGAGCCTGCGAGTGTGAGACTGTTCCTATCTGTCTATAGAGTGCTTCATCCACCGAGTCCTCTTGATCAGGTGGTCTGTAACAGATCCCCCCACAGTAATGTCTCCCATTGCTGTTCTCCCTTTAACCCTGACCCACAGACTCCCTATTGACTACTCACCTGTCCTCAGACAGAGTTCCATACTCTACACCTCTTTTTTTGTAACTTCATTAAAGACTCAATCTTTCAAAGTAGTATTGAGGGTAAAGAATGTGATTGTTAAGTTTCCATTGTTATCACACAGAGGGCAAGTAGCAGCAGTGATTCAGGGGTGAACTGAGAAGCTGGCATTCTCACCACCAGTGGGAAAAAGGGCAGTAAATGGACACAGACAGAATCCACATGCTTATACCCATGTATTTACTGGACTTCCTACGCATTTCTGTTTCATATTAGCTTCTGCATTGAGTTTGCCTGCAATGCAGAAAGTCTCTCCTCTCTGAAGCATAAGTTAATAGAAATTTCTAAATCATTTTCTGCTCTTTTCACACAGAGGGACATAAAGAGGGGAGGCCAGACCACGGCTTCACTGAGACTCGCTCATAGAATTGCAGGAACAAGATGGCTCCAGAACAATCAGTTATCCACAGATATGATCTGGGTACCCCCACAGCTGGAAAGAGGAGCTCTGGGGATTCTGAATTGGATAAAAGCTTCAGGGAACTGCTGGGTTATTGCTTTTAAGAGCTATTAGGATGAAGAGGTGCTTTGGCTCATCTCTGTTTCTGTGCCATGAGCTCCTATTGCACTCTGTCAATAAATTCTGTCTGTGCTTCCACCAGAAAAGGCAGGTTTTGAAAAATTAAATTAAAACAATCATAAGAAAATCTTCCTGTGCTCCAGCAGAAGGCTTCTCAGTGAACCACAGAACAAGGAGCAGAAAAAACAATGACTCTCTCTTACACAAGAGAGAGTTGGGGTTGTTCAGCCTGGAGAAGAGAAGGAAGGCTCCAGGAAGACCTTATTACAGCCTTCCAGTACTTAAAGGGGGCCTATAAAAAGATGTGGAGAGACTTCTTAGACCCTCCTACTGCAATACGACAAGGGGCAATGGTTTTAAACAAAAAGAGGGTAGATTCAGACTAGATATTAGGAAGAAATTTTTTACAATAAAGTTGCTGAAACACTGGAACAAGCTGCCCAGAGAGGCGCGAGATGCCCCATCCATAGAAATGTTCAAGGTCAGGCTGGAGGGCGCTCTGAGCAGCCCAATCTAGTTGAAGATGTTACTGCTTATTTCAGGGGGGTCGGACTAGATGACCTTTGGAGGTTCCTTCCAACCCAAGCTATTCTACAATTCCATATATTTTAGGCATCCTCAGTTAACAAATTGTTAATTTACATACTGACCCCATTAACCTACACACACATCTTTCAAAGCATGTAAAACTACAGAACTAGTGTGCTCTCTCAGGTTACTCTAAATCTGTCACGCTGCAGAATAAAACATTTTAGCATGGGTAGATGACAGATGAATACATTAGAGAAATCAGATTTAAAGCAAGGCAAAATGGTTAACGGTAGCTCTGAAGTTAAAAGCTTTTCAGGGTTTTCTATTTAGCCTTAAAATTAAATCTCAAAAGTGTTTGGATTAACTGGATGCATTATTGTCTTGGACAATGAAGATCCATGAACATACATGCTCTTATGCATGAACATATTACAAATAGAGATTTCTGGATCAGAGGTGACTTAGCAAGAGGAACAATACGAGCTTAGAAATATTTCCAGTGATTCAGAATAGAAAACTGTCAAACTACGTATTTTTTATAGAAAACTGTAAATTCTATTGCTAACAATAATATGCCACCCAAAATGACTGAAGTCAGTCATTAAAATATAAATCAAAGGAATAGCATCCTGCGCCAACTTCAATACAACTACATCTATCAAGTCTCATCTGCAGTAACTGGGCTGATGTTTGGTATGTGGAGTTAAAATCACTAATTCCTCCAATTTACAGCAACTTCTTGGCTTTCAGGAACAAAAATTGTTTTCTGTCTAAATATACTTACACTTAACAATCAGAAATTAATCCCTCTGCAAACAATTCTCAACACTGTCAATCTTCTTTGTTAGTAATTATTTATAACACAGAAGTATCAAAGCTTCCTGCTTTCAGATCTAATATTAGTACTAGTACTATCATTTCCCAGGTACATCCACGATAACTGTCAAACATTTTTCAATATAGTTATAGCTCCTATCTCTCCCTTTCCTTCTACCATGCATAAATATTACAAAAGCCTTACAGAAAGCTCGTTTTGAAGAGGCATTACAGTAAGCATCACTACTATGTAAGTCTTTACAACACAGATTAACTGGTGCATATTGAACAGTTTTCATGATGCAGCAATGGGGCCCTGATGGCAGACAGAAGTCAGCACTGTTCAACACAGGTTGTGCTCTCCGGGGAAGGCAGGTGTGGCGTTTCTCTCTTTGCCAGCAAGGGTCAAGTTTAGAAACAGGCCAAGTTTGCTGACATTGTAAGCAGAAGCTGGACTCAGGTTGCTGGGCTCATTAGGGTTTCTTTCACCCTGGTCTCCTCTCTGCCTGTACTCCCTCTACAATGGGACAGCTACCCACAGCAGCACAGAAGTAAGGGTGGGCAGCCCAAGCTACAACTTCCTCTGGAGAACGGTCTGCCAACAACAGCACCCACAAGCGGTTTCAAACCAAACCCCAAATTTAAAATACCTTGATATTGATTCGAAGGTATGAAAAAATAAAAGAAACACTCTCAGTGTTTCAACTTAACCAAAAAACTGGGAAAGGTCAATCCAACAAACAACTGACTGTTGGTACAAGTCACATTCTGCATTAATTTCTGCAGGACAGTTCAAAGTTTAAGCAACTAAAACTCTTCACTTGGACATTGTGTAAATTCTTGCAGCTAGTAAATCTTCAGGTTTTAACATAATACTAACAGATGCAACCTACTTGTTTATAATCTAGCACCTTCATAACATTTACATAGTGACACAAAGGGCCACTACTCTGTATGACTCATTTTCCTGAAATGCAAGTGGAAGCACAGAAATATTGAATCTAGCAGCTAAGTACATACGTGGCCCTGGAAGCCAAAAGTCATGTCCAAGTAATCAAAACTGAAGCTCATCACCACCACATGGGAAAATCAGAAATTCAAGGACACTGCTTCTCATGCCATGGTGTAACAAAAGTTTCATTCCAGTCACAGACCAACTCTCACTTCCCTGATCAGCAAACACTGACATACATAGACCAAAATAGTCTGCATATCACATGGGACCTGAAAGACAGACACTGCTCTACATACAAGCTCTTACTATCCCATCTCCCAGTGCTGAAACTTCTACACAGCCATTCCATACTTCTAGATTCACATTCCAAGCATAACTGGAATGAATACAGACACACCAGAAAACACGTACCAGCAGTCATCCACAACACTTCCATGAATATAACATATATAGAAGTATAAGTGCACGTAACATGCACAAAATCATATTCACGTTGCACTCCAGCAATGAGGAGTACTACCACCCATATGACCATAACTTGGTTCTTGGCATCAGGTATTCCAGGAATTTCTGTAAGACGTGTAATAATTCACAGCTACCCATTTCAAAGAGACTGCACATGTGAATTGTGCTTTGAGCTTCACTGCTGATTAAAGAGAGTGTACTTGACCTAAATCTCCCATTCAAAAGAACACTACAGCATACACATCTGACTTCATCTTGTACTGGTTATTCCCGTATCACAGATCTGCATACAGAAAGAAAAGACAGCAAAACAAGCAGGGTGTCAAAATTAACTTCTAGCATCAGAGTTTTGTGTGCTACCCTCACAGCCAATTTTGCCCTGTGCTTACCAGTTCACTGGGCCTATTTGTTGCATTCTACTAATTAATTATTAGTCCTGAATTTATTAATTGAATTTTTCTTTTTATCATAATGTAGAAACAGAGACACTATCAGAAATTATTTATGAAATAGTGACAGAGCCTGATTTACATGATACATCTGAAAACCCTGCAAAGACTTAATAAGGACCTTGTGCCAAGTTATAGCATCAATTGAAACCTCTCAAAATTAATAGAACATGAGGTTGCACTAACTGGGTAAAAGTTTAGAAACACATTATTGAAATTTACTGACCAGCTCACTGCTTGAAAACTATTTTCGGTGTCTTTGAAAGACTCATTTAATGTCTTAGATTAAGGAGAAATAATATGGATCCATTAAAAACAGAGAGAAAACAAGGAAATAAGCAGTCATTTATTTTTCACTGAACTCCAATAATCTTTATTTTTACTAGAAACTGGCCCAACAAGCAGAGCAACAAGACAGGCTGTCTTTAGTGCAAGCAGGGATATCACAGGGCAGCGTTAACCTCAGAATTTATGCAAACAGCGCTATATTGTACAGTCATCAACTACTTGCAATGCCTGGGTTGCATAAACAAAAACACTACTAACAGAAGAATTAAGGTGACAATTAATTAAGTTCTACTGAGACTTAAGTGCAACTGGAAGATAAACCAACTCTCAGTCCTTTACTTTCTTATGTACTCTGTTCCGAAGTAAAACACACACAAATACCATTATATTACACACAGATGTTTCCATATTTTTCTCTTTTTTTTAAACAGACGAATCAGTAAATACAAAAGAAAAAGCACTGCTATATTTAACAATGCACTGTATTTAACAGCACAGGTCCCAGACCCTGTCATATTAATAATTCACAAAAGTCACTGAACTGCATGACACGTTTTGCTGAAAGATTTTATTAGAAATTGTGTCTCTTAATGTACATTTTTATTACCAATATTTGCACCGGCAAAATACAGACTGCTGTCATTTGCATTTAAGCAATGAAAATAACAGGTACAGTAGTTTTTCAGCAAGGAAACATTCCTGAGAAAAGGAGCTCTCTTACCATCTGTAAGGCTCCTTCGGTAGGTGGGGTTTTGTTCTTGGTAAAGAATCGTGAGACTTTCACAAGGAACCAGTAACACAGACCACATTCATTACTAAAGGCAAGCTTAGTGTTAACCTAAGAACTACAGAAATAACTGATCAAGAAGGTGCCTGAATATGCCTAGATGTGCATTTAAAACCCTTTCTTATTTAAAACCCAAAAATATCCATAATAACTTCCTCTACTTTTTTGAGACAATTACCTACTCTAACATCCTTGCCCTGACCAAAGAACTACACTTATATTAGCCAGCAAATACCTTGTTTTCTCTGAGCATATACTCCTCTATGTATAGCCTTACTACAGTGGATGACATAAACTACAAAAGGAAAGTCTCAAAGATGCTGAAACTAGTAATGATATAGTAACACAGTGTAAGCAGCAATGATTGATTCCTTTTTCATGGCTGTAATAAAAGATACTCAGTTCTTTATTATAAAATATTCAGTGTTATTGTATTGTGTTTCACATTTTAAACTGATGTAAGAACCACACATATTATTCTCTAAACTCACCATTTAAATACATGATATATTGCTGGAATGTCTGAGGTCTACATAGAAAACAAAATACATTGCAAGGTACAGTTTGCTTTTCACCATGATGCATACACTAAATAAACTGTGCCTACAGTGAACAAGGACACTGACTCTACCTGTGTGGTGGTGTTTAGCTTTACATTATTCGATGCTATTGAATTGTCAGCTTCAACTAGAAAGAAATCTGGCAGAGAGAGCGAGCTTGCATAGATCACATTTTGTGCCTGCGTTTTATCTTCCACATACACTGCACTGTTGACCCCTGAACTTCCATTTTTTAAGGCTTATATATAGCTAAATCTATTCTATATAGAATGATAGACTAGTTGGGGTTGGAAGGCATCTTCAAAGGACATTTAGTCCAATCCCCCTCTAATGAGCAGGGACACCTTCCACTAGATTGGATTACCCAGAAACACATGCAACCTGGCCTTGAATGTCTCCACTGATGGTGTATCTACCACCTCCCTGGGCAACCTGTGCCAGCATTTTACCACCCTTATTGTAATAAACTTCTTTCTGAGGTCCAGCCTGAATCTCCCTTCTTTTAGTTTAAAACCACTGCATCCTGTCACAACAGGCCCTGATGAAAAGCCTCTCCACATCTTTCTTATAGGCCCCTTTTAAGTACTGAAAGGCCACAATAAGGTCCCCTGAAGCCTATTCTCCAGGCTGAACCCCAACACCCTTAGCCTTTCCTCATAGGAGAGGTGCTCCATTCCTCTGATCATTTCTGTGGCCCTCCTCTGGATAGTAGTTATAAATATACTCCAAGCATTTCTATTTATAATGTTTCTAGTCCATATTTTTATATATATATCATAATATGCATAGGAATAAACTGCATATAGGCTGAATTGCTGAAATTAATTGGTCTTTTTGTGCCACTCAGACACTGCCAGCACCTGAGAAAAGCCCCATACTGATATGACAACATTCTTTTGCAGCTCTGTGTACTCACTGCCATGGAAGCAGCTCAGCTGGTTTATCATGCAGCTAATATTCTAGACAGTTCTTTTCTTTTGTTAGTACATCTTATTCATTTCTCCAGGACCTATAATACTACACAGCAACTATATATAGCTAGTTATTATTTAGTTACTGAGTGGGAGATCATCTGTTGATGATCTATGCAAAAAGAGACAAAATTACCATTGGTCCCTGAGGGCAACCCACCAAAACCAGCACTGGAGATTCATGCCTTTGCAAATGGGGAGCACTGCCACCCAGTTTAGTCACACTTGGTAACATTCCACGGGTACATATGACACTGGTGAATAACTGTCAAGTGGATGCATGACATTAAATTGAGATCCAAACCAAGTTAACTCCATGCCTTTTAAGAATGTCCTGCAGTTCAGAGTAGCCTGAAGTGCTCTCTTAAGAGGTTCTAACAGCCAGCCCATGAATTAAACCCTCCCTTGAAGAGGCAGGTATTTCAAGGAGGCTGTAACACCTTACCACTAACATGTCCCTGCCCTCCAGGAATGCTGCAAATTAACTCCAAAATTGTAGTCTAGGATCAACTGTCCTAATCCTATTCCTGATTGCGATTTCTTCATAAGGCAGTTTCGGCAAGCAAAATAGAGATGATGATATTATGAGTGCCTAACACAGGTAGTATGGAAATTGAATCTATGGAGCACTTTGAATATGTAGCTGGTACTGTACAGTGACAAGTGTCGCTGACAGTGTAATTCAGTTTGGCTAAACCTATATTGCCTTTTCCAGGCCTGCCTGAGTAAATTATTGCTGCATGTTGCCCACACTGGACGTTGCATTAAATGCCTGTACCATGCAGACCCAAGCTTCAGATGCTACCAGTGTCTGATATTCCCACATGCTGAACCACCCACCCAGCAGCAGGTTTGAGTGGGTGAGTAAACACTTCAGGCCTCAGTGTGAGCCAGCACAACAGCTCTGCTCTCACCCTGCCTCTGTGGCTTCTACCAACTAAGCTGCATGAATAAAGACTACAAAGCCAGCACCGTCAGCTGGAGGGAATAAACCTTATTAATCCAAATCTTCAAGGCTACCCAACAACATTTATCCGAATAGCACTGTGAATGAAAGGAGAACCAAATCCATGCACAAAAGAACATAACTATATCCCGTTTAACAAGGCGCAAAGTTATGCTTTAACAAGGTTTACCTCTGTTCATACTCGAAGAAAAAAAGCTAAGTAGCACACGTGCATAGAATAACAACGAGCAATAATTTCTATGGTCATTCCAAAACTGTTTCTAAGTGAGTTTTGTAAAAAGACAAATATCATCAGTATTCACAACATAAACTGCTGGAGGTTAAGAGAGGAAGAGTTACTTCTTGCACTCTTCTTAATAAGTTCCTTAGAAATAAGTGAACAGACTGGACTGATGGTGTGCCTGAGCCAGTATAGCAGTACCTGTCCAATATATTCATCCAATACTCTCAGGTAGTCAGCTGTTCTTCAAATTACATTTGAGATGTGTATGAAAGAACAGTTCATAAACAGATTTCTTCTTGCCAGATGAAAACATCAGATGATTTCCCTTAACTTTGATTAATACAGAACAGAGATACTAATTCCTTCAGTTAAGGGGGAAAAGCCCCCCAAAATCTTTTCTCATTATCTGCAGAGGATTTTTCTGTAAAGGAAAAAAAAAAGGCTCTTTTCATCCTCTATAATGAATGTTTCACATGGTTATGATTCAATATGTTTTACACTACACTGGTAATTCTCATTCTCCAAATATCACATTTGAGGAGGCTAATACACCATTAACATGATTAACTTTTTAATACAAATTAAGCCATATGGAACCAAGCTGCACCATTTGGCCATACTAATGACTAGATAGTGAAGGTCAGCTTCCATCCCACTGCACCTGAGCAACTTCACTAGTTTCACTTGAATTTGCAGGCCTAGACCAAAGGAAAGAACCTACCTTTTTCTAGAAACTAAAAGCATAAGCAACTTCCTATTTCTTTCCAAAATAGAGATAACCCATAAAAAGGCAGGGATGAATCAATACACTAGGCCTGTTTGCATACAATCTTCAGAATGCCTTCACCATCAGAAAAGCATTTTTCCAATAAATTTAGGATCAGGGAGGTGCATCACAGTTTGGCAAAACCTGTGAATTTTGTTCATTATTTTTCTGACAATCATTACACATATAAATTACAAAGTAACGAATTACAGTGCAGTTGATCAAAAGAGCAGCACTGTTTCCTATAGCTTTTTGCCCCTTCCAGCAATACAGCAATCAGACCACACAACTCATTGTTCTGTATTAGATCCCTAAGTCCTGTGACAGCAAAGCACATCAGTGGTCCTGTCAGTTTAACCACTAATAATGTCAAGAGAACTCTCAGACTGAAGGACATTCTCTGTCCCCAAAAACACACAAGCCTTTTCCCTCCATTATCCCTTCCCCAACAAACTGCAATCTTGCCACCTCCCCTAACACACTTTGCCTGTAAGTAATGCAGGCTCATGTTTCTCCCATCCAGCCCCTCTTCTTTCCCATGTTACACTGTGCTTCTCTTCTCTTCTCAGTTCTTCTAAAGGTGTTGTGGAAAATAATACATTTTACTGACCCAGCACCTCCTGGGCAGCTGGTTCCCAGAGCTGGGTGCAAACCGCAATAAAGATAAAACGCAGCTCGGCAGTGAATCACAAGCCTGAACACATCTCAGAGGTCATCCCGCCCATCCCTCTGCCCCACGGGAGGCTCAGCTATCCTCATGTCATTTCTTACAGACATCTGTCACCTGCTTCTAAAAACCTCAGTGATAGGAACTACACAAAATCCCTAGGCAATATAAACCAGTCTTCCATCACCTTCACATAAAAAAAAACAACCTTTCTTCACAGGTCACCTTTTTCAGGCCTCTGGTTTTTCTCCATTCTTTCTTTACAAGTCCCATCAGGCCTCCTCTGCTTTCCCTGCACAAACGACTGAACGAAAGATGTTTCCTTCAAAAAAAATTTCTGAAAGCGATCACTGAAGAACCTACTGTATGTTGCCGCTGGAATTAAACTGTCTTTCTCATTGTGCAACTGTAACATAAGTTAAAGACTTACAGTGACAAAATTATGCAAGTCTTGCTTGCTTCAAGTTCATCGGTTTTACTGCAGATACACGTATGTAACAGGAGAAACAATTCCAGGTAGTCACTGCTGTCATGTGTGTCTGTAACGCCTATTACCAGAAACAGTATAACATCAGCAGTAAAACATCAACCATCAAAGAACTTTTGAGATTTAAAAAACAATTTTTTCATAGTCAAGCTAAAGCCACATTTGATTCAGATAACCCCAATGTTACAAAATAATGACCTATCGAAGAGATGAAATTTGTCTTTGCTCGAGCAAGCAGTTTCATTAGGAACACAGTCCACTAGAGAGAGCAGAGCAAATCCAATTTGGCTCACAGTTTTCCTCTGAATTCATATGTCACCTGGTTGTTTATTGGTTTTAAATCACTAAAGAAGTAAAAGAGGAAGAGAACTGAAGCAAATGCTCTAGTTAACCCTCATCTTCTTAATTATTGCTGGCTACTTTCCTCAGGGAATACAGAGGAAGAAAGTGCATATAAAGGTCAGAAATACCTCCTTTTGTAAATGAATTTAGTCTGCTGAATGGAGCAACAACGACAGAGGATGCCCCTTACCAAGATTTTTAAACTCTGAAAACACAAGATAGAATCATAGTTTTTCATAGACAACAATGAACCAGTAACTTCTCTAATACGCCAGAAACAATATAAAGTATTTCTTTGTTTTAAATAGCGGATTACAAAAGCCAAAGACCCCAAAAGAAAGTCTTAGGGTTTGGCCCAAATGAAATTATTTTCCAATATAACAAAGTAATGCATTACTGCCTGCAACTGCATTTCTATATGTATGTTACTACTGTACACACTGCACTAACATATCATAGGACCAAATGCAAAGACTGTGAAAGGACTTCAGGCCTTGACAGATGAGGAGCATTAAAGATTGTTTCATGGAGCCAGATCTTTAAACAAAGTTAGAAGACAAAGAACAAACCAGAACATACAAAGCACATTTTAATCACTGGTTTAACTTATGTATTCATTATGCATTTTAAACCAAGGATAACAATGAGAAGTAGAAATTTCTGATGGTGGTCTTTGAGCAGAAGGTGTCCCTGGAAAAATTCACAGATCGATCCATTCCCTCTTGATTTTCATGATCTTTAAAAGGTGTGGCAATGTCAAATATAACAGATGTGAATTTTCATTACAGCTGACCAACTAAACATTCCCAAGAAACACTACACTAGTTGGAGCTGAAGAGCTAACACTTTGCTACTGAAGGTTTCCCATACTTCATCTACCTCAACATCAGATGCCAACATATTTCACAATGACTTCTGATAACAGGGAAAATACAAAACAGGCCAACATTGATACTAATGTTTATTTTGACCAATTTCAGACAAGCTGTCCATGTGCAACCACAGAAGAACATCCAGTCCTGCTGATCCAAATATCAAGATAAAACATGAGAAAAACCTAACACTTGCATCAGCAGCATTCCCAAAAATACTAAAACCTCCATCTAATTTTGAAAACACCCACAATATATGGAAGAAGAGAATACTGATTTGCAAAATCCACAAGGGATTATTTTCCTCCTGCTACAAAACTGACAGACTTGAAAGTCCAAATTTTAACACAGCTGCACATGCCCATTAAATATACATCTGAATCTCAACATGTAGCAAGTACACTGCAGTGATTATACTGTGCTCTTTGCAGAATCTAAAGCACAAATTTCCACATTTTTAAGACAAAGTTTCTTCAAATGTTATGACACCTCTAGATATAAATCACCACACAGGCATTAAGCAAAAAATCAAACCAAATTGAGAAATGCACCAAAACACGAACCAGAATGCAAAGAATGTCCTAGAGGCAAGATTAGCAAACAATTATACCAGCCACTGGCGAGAGTGACAGTACACAGCATTTTGCATTCTTCTTCTGAAGAATCTGTTTTGTGTTTCCAGGATGGCAAAATCATCCTGCCCTTTCCTACATCCTAAAAAAATGCCAATCATCAATAACCAAGAGTGCATCAGCTGATGGCATTTCAGAATGCAGCATGGGAGTATTAAGTGACTGAACACTGATCAAATGACGACAGAATCTGGAGACTGAGTCTCAAGTAGTATTGGTTGACCCTGATGTTAAGTGTGCTCATATTATATAAGCCTACATCAAAGTACTACTTCTGCTGCTGGAAAGTGCTGTTAAAACTTTGCACACACAAATATATATTCTAAGTCAAGCAGCTACAAATACATTTCTCCTGTTCAATCAATCAATCAATCAATCTTAAAATGGCCTGGTCTTAAACCAACTTTCTGGCAAAGAAATATGGATCAATACCTGACCCAACCATTTCACTGGTCTCAAGGTAAATTCTTGCAGCATTTAATGTGTGTCACCTGCAGGAAAATTCCTTTTTATGTAATAAGCTACCAGCCATTGAATGATTTAAAATGAAGGTACCTTTTCTCACGTACCTTGCACATACACAGAGGGTGGAAAGAAGGCAGCAGGATTTCAAAGATTATGCTTACATATCCCTTCTAAATGTATACTATTCTCTAGGGAACAATCAACTCAGTAATGTCTGTAACGCTCAGGCTATAATTACCAAAATGAGATGCATAACCTTTATTATACCAGCAAACAGTTAACTTCACAAATTATTTCTCTTACTTTAGTGCTCTCAAATCTTTCATCTTTTTTTTAAGTAATAAACTGCTTCCAATCTTCTACACTGCAGCTAAACTGAGCATTCAATGCCAGGTGCTGCACACCTCACTAGCAGAAACTCAGCACAATGCAAGACCACCTTCAGCCCATATAGTTTCATATACTGCCATAGCATGGCAGAATGCCTTCGGGATTTAGCATATTCAAACACAGATTCTGTTGTTACATCACATAGAAAACGCCTTGAAAGTCTCCCTGTTTAAAGAAAAAAGAAGAAAAAAAGGAAGAGCCTACATCTCCAAACATGACAGTGCATTCCTGGCATAGAAAATGCAATGCAAGAAGAGAATAACAACAGTATTTATGTTACCTTCAGTCACATAGTTGTGGTCTCGAAGAAAGCTGTGGTTAATTTTTCGTGTGTCCGTGTCCTCGCCCATTTACAGCAGGATTACTCAGCATGCCTATCCGCAGTGGACTGATAGCATCAGCAGAGGTCGTCACAAGAGCACCATCCATGCTGCCACTGCCTAGCAGAGGCGGAGAACACACTGGGCTACAGAGCACAGCATAATGAGCGCTAGTGATGCAGCACAGATTTGGGAGGGTGAATAACAATCGGGAAAGAAAAAAAAATGGATGGGGGAGGAAAGAAAAAAGTAATGGAAAAAAATCGGAGGGAGAAACAGCTCCGATAAATTATGAATGCAGAAAGCCAGTAGGGAGCTTGCGTGAAGGGAATATAGGCACTTCTCCGACAGTTAAAGAATAACCCAATTGTTTAGTCAGGTACTCCTTAAACAAGTGCCCATGCAGAGTCTCCTCCAAGTGCCTGCTGCTGGGGATCTTGCTGGATGCTGTAAAGTGGCAATCAGCGTACTGCAGCAAAACCCACCCGGAGAAGGGCTCTGATTGCTGTTGCTGCTACTGCTGTCATCTGCCTGTGCTGCATCAGAGCAGGCCCCTCCCCGTCAGACGCTCACTGCCCAACCGCACAAGATCTGCATGTAGGAAAGTGAAAAATGAGACTGCAGGTAATTATTTTAGCTCTTCTGTCGGGAAGATGGGCAATGAAAAAATTAAGGGAGGGGATGAGGGAGAAAAAACTTCAAGCTGCTTTAAACGGGTTTGCATTGACATGGACTGAACACTAACATGCAGCCACAATTCTGTGCTAGTCGATACTGTCATATGCAGCAAAAGCAACAGTCGTTCAATATCAGCCTGTGTAAATATAACTGAAATTGCCAAATATCTGTCTATGCAAATGGAATCATTAGAGAGAGGGCAACCACTCAGAAAAGTGAGATAAAATAACTGGTATTTACCTTTCCTTCTTTTCCACTTTTGTAAATAAAAGACAACTTACAAAGTATGAAAAAGATAACAGCCAGGAAAATAATCTCTGTGGCTCCCCCATACAGGAAAGGAAAGCCAGAAAAAGGGAATGCTCGCAGGTCATGGGGCTTTCTTAGACTTGCTAATTTCATTCACTGCATTGTCCCTTCACCTTGATAAAGTAGTGTTGAAATCTGGCTACTCTGAAATAGGAAAACAAGTAAAAGAAGACAATTGTTCACTTGCATTACAAAAGGAAGCTAGCTCTTTCATGGCTATTACAGGTTATACTACAGCAAAACTCTGTCAACTGAACAGAGAAGCAGTTCCTTTAAGCTTTCAGTATCTGCTCATGACACCATGAAGCGTTTGATGCAGAAGGCACATACTCCGAAAAGGTGTAAGAACCACTGAAATTTAGAAATTTGAATAGAAAACAAATGACTGTGGACTGACACCTCCACTACAGCATGAAAACGGAGTACATCATCACCAACTCAATTTAGAGGAGAGAGTACAGTCCTGTGGCTTAGGCCCTGGAATTGAACACAAAAACACAATTCAGTTGTCAGCATTACTACAGCATTTTGTATAATCCTGCATGGAGATTTGTGTCCTTTCTTTATAATGAATCTACAACATACGGTTCTCAAAGGTAAATTCAAATACACCGCTGCTACTATAAAACATGCATGTGACTTAGTTCTATATTTTTTTCAATGTAAAAACCTGCCCAGGGATAAACATCTAATTTCAGGATGAAGTAAGTTTGGGAGAGAAAGGAGAACCACAGTGGAATGACCTTCTTGCCTTTCTCATGGATAAAATAAAATAAATCAGAACCATCTTCAACCTGACAAGTAAAAATCATAAAATCTTCACATCTGAAAAGGTGGGAAAGTAAAAGAAGTTATTCTGAACTTGCACCTTGTCATGGGTTCAGCAGCAGCAGTCATTTTTCTCCTTCTTAGTAGCTGGTGCAGCGCTGTGGTTTTGATTTTGGGCCTGGGAACAGCGCTGATATAACACCAGTGTTTTCAGTCACTGCTGGGTAATGTTTGGCCTGGCCAAGGACTTTCTGAGTCTCACGCTCTGCAAGGGAGGAGGGGGAGCCAGGAGGAAGCAGAGACAGGACACCAGACCCAAACTGACCAAAGAGGTTATTCCACACCACAGCACGTCATGTCCAGGATGTGAAAACGGAGAGCAGAGACCTGGAAGGGTGTGATGATGCACTGGGGGTGCACTGGCTGGGTCGGGCTTGGTGAGCAGTTGTATTCTCTTTCTTTGTACTTCTCTTGCATTATTACTGGTGGTAGCAGCAGTGATTTGTGTTATACCTTAGTTACTAAACTGCTCTTTAT
The DNA here is from genome assembly GCA_030323915.1 of Brotogeris chrysoptera. Classification (NCBI taxonomy): domain Eukaryota; kingdom Metazoa; phylum Chordata; class Aves; order Psittaciformes; family Psittacidae; genus Brotogeris; species Brotogeris chrysoptera. The sequence continues at coordinate 15,219 of JARCZZ010023349.1, forward strand.
CTCAGCCTGTGGGAGTTGCATTCTTTCGATTCTCCTCCCCATTCCTCTGGGACTGGGGGAAGAAAGAGACGGGAGTGAGTGAGTGAGAAAACTTCATGGTTGACTAGACTTAAACCATGACACACCTGAATAGAACACATTTTATTTACATGTGATTTTTGTAGGTGACAACACTAAAAATGTTACTTCTGCATTGAGAGTATCACTTAACACTGTGGTAGCACTGGCAGCTCTACAGTGCCTGCCCTATCCTCTTCAGTCATTTGCTGCCTTTGCCTATGCTTTCCTAACATCCAATCTAAATCTCCCCTGGTGCAACTTGAGGCCATTGCCTCTTGTCCTATTGCTCGTTACTTGGCAGAAGAGATCAACCCCCACCTCACTACAACCTCCTTTCAGGTAGTTGTAGAGAGCAGTAGGGTCTCCTCTGAGCCTCCTTTTCTCCAGCCTTAACAACCCCAGTTCCCTCAGCTGTTCCACATAAGGCTTACTCTCCAGACCCTTCACCAGCTTCGTTGACCCTCTCTCGACACGCTCCAGCACGTCAATGTCTGTCTTGTAGTGAAGGGCCCAGAACTGAACACAGGATTCAAGGTGCCACCTCACCAGTGCCCAGTACAGGGGGAAGATCACTGCCCTGGCCTTGCCAGCCATGCTATGGCTCATACAGGCCAGGATGCTCTTGGTCTTCTTGGCTGCCTGGGCCACAGCTGCTCATGTTCAGTTCTGTCAATCAGCACCCCCAGGACCTTTTCCACCAACCAGCTTTCCAGCCACTCTGCCCCAAGCCTGGAGCATTGCATGGGGTTGTTGTGGCCCAAGTGAAAGACCTGGAACTTCACCTTGTTCAACCTCATACAATTGGCCTCATCCTATTGAGACAGCCTGTCTAGATTCCCACTGCAGACCCTTCCTGTCCTTAAGAAGGTCAATGCTCCTGCCCAACTTTGTGTCATCTGCAAACTCACTGAGGGTGCACTCGATCCCCTTATCCAGATTATTGATAAAGATCTTAAACAGAACTGGCCTCCATACCAAGCCCTGGGGAACACCACTTGTGATCAGCCACCAGCTGGATTTAACTCCATTCACCACAACTCTTTGGGCTCACCTATCCAGCAGGTTTTTTTACCCAGCAAAGAGTACACCCATCCAAGCTATGAGCAGCCAGTTTCTCCAGGAGAACACTATGGGAAATGGTGTCAAAAGCTTTATTAAAGTTTAGGTAGACAACATCTACAGCCCTTCCCTCATTCACAGAGTAGGTCACCTTGTCGTAGGAGATAAGGCGAGTCAAGCAGAACCTGCCTTTCATAAACCCACACTGACTAGGCCTGATCACCTGGTTGTCCTGTACATCCTGTGTGATGGCACTCCAGATGATCTGCTCCATAATGTTACCCAGCATGAGGGTCAGGATGACGGGCCTGTAGTTCCCCAGATCCTCCTTCTGGCCCTTCTCATAACACGTATCACATTTGCTAACCTCAAGTTAACTTCGATCTCCCCAGTTAGCCAGGACCGCTGATAAATGATTGAAAGTGGCTTGGTGAACATTCTTACCAGCTCCCTCAGTACCCCGCGGTGGATTCCAAGGTCCCAAGCTGTTCATAGACAATTTCCTTAGGTATCACATGTGGGTCAGACAATGCTTACCTTGTTCTTTCTGCTTTGAAGTTAAAAGAAATTCTCAGGAGGAGGAATAGAATGAGGATGAAGCCTTGAACAAAAACACTAGGCAACATTCCCTATGTGTATGCAAATGCTTTCCCAAGATTATGAGCCAAATTCTTACAGTGTGGCAAACATTAATGCTCCACTGCCTGAAGTAGGTCAGTTCACATGAGAAGCATTAGCAAAATTCTACTTTACTTTTGTAGCACAATGCAAACTTGCCAGACAACGTTTGTGGGTAACTTCAGCTGTGCCATTTTAAACAGTACTTATTATCAATCCCACCAATAACCTACATCACTTGATCTGGTCAAATACCCAGGGAGAGGGTGGGGGGGTAAGAAACCTTTGATCAAAACCACTATTAAGTATTCGTGCTTCCACAGTAGCTCACAGTCCTACCCATAAAACAAGCTGCTAATTGAGCAGAATACTGTGCAAATACAGAAATAAGAGCGTCCTATCCTAAAGAATTTACAAGCAAACTATAAAACAGAAGAGCTACATAAACATCATCAAAGACATTTAAGTAAACAGTGAGTCAGTAATGAGAATGGGGTCCTGGTTTTGAGCATTCTTCAAAAGAAGGTCATTAGAGATTTTGTGGAGAGCAGCTACAGGCAAAAACTGTATTCAAGAGGTTGAATAGTAACTACATAACAAGAACAGAGAGAGCTTAGAGGTATAAAAGGAGGAAGCCCGGCTAGCAGGTCAAGAGCTTTTTCTTTTTTCCCCTCCTCTCCATAGATGACAAAAGACTCAGCACATTAAGATGCATTCTAAAGAGTAATACGTTTGGTGAAAATGTCAGTACAGAGTGAGAGGTAAGGAGGAAAGTAAAAGACAAGGGCAGCCATGACATAGATGCCAGAAATTCTGTGGGTGTCAGTATGAAAATCGAAGAATTAAAAGGAAGACAATAAACAAAAACTGAACCTGTTCCAAGAGGAGAAAAACCTGATAGGATAGGGAGATAAAATAATTCGAGGAGAGTGTCCTGGGTTCAGCAGTAGCAGTCATTGTTTCTCCTTCTTGGTAGCCAGTGCAGTGCTGTGTTTTTGACTTTCAGCCTAGGAACAGTGCTGATAACACCGATGTTTTCAGTTGCTGCTCAGTAATGTTTGCTCTGACCAAGGACTTTCTGAGTCTCATGCTCTGCCAGGGAGGAGG
>JARCZZ010023350.1:7806-21696 GCA_030323915.1 Brotogeris chrysoptera
GGGACCCCACTGAAAACTAATGCGTATTGCCCAGTCTTTGATAAAATATAGTTTAGATCCTCTGCTGGAATGAACTCAGGGACATCTCAGACTTCAGGGAAACTTTACCCATTTACACCTGCTCAGCTTCTGTGGCTTAAAAACCTGCTAAATCCTTTGCTATCAGGAGGCTCATTTTGAGAACACTTAAGGTGTATTGCCATTTAAAGTGCCATAATGCATAATTTTCACCTTCTTTAAATTCCCTGATGCTCTGCTATAATAAAACTAAATGCCTGGGTACACTTTTGGAATATTCTGTTTTCTTAGGATAATTCAGAGATCATGCACCTAAATGTAATATGGTTGCATGTGATTTGTTATTCCTTTTATTACACATCTGCTGCAGGATAGATACACAATGGTATGGTAAAACCTTAAAATTCTCTTTTTGATTGGCTGAAATCAACATTCATCCCATTAATTTAATATGAATTCTGATACTTACTCCCTGTCAGCTCAAGTCTTCCATCTGACAATCTCCTGTCCCACAGCAATGACTAAGGACTATTTCTCTCCCCCTGAAGCCTGGAAAGAATTCTTTAACTTCATCAATCAGCATCTCTCTCCTACCTCAGATGTCCTTTGCCTGTCCAGGGAGCCCTGAACTCTCCCAGAGCTGGAGGGTGTAGGTCAATTAAGCATGGTTTGCTGAGCCTGAAATGAGTGCAATAATTCAAGCCCCAAGAAATTCAGGAGCTTGCAGTATTGCACAGGGATGGAAATGGCTCCCTAACTGTTCTGAAGATGCTCCAGGGAAAAACTCCTCCTCCCCGTCCAGGGCTGGTCTTCAACATCCCTCTCTACTTTTCATCCCCCAGTGATGAGAACAGGCAGAGCTCAATGGCTGGGAATTATGCGTCAGAACAGGCTGGAAAATTGTGTTTAGCATTTTTTCCTTTCATACAGATACAACAGCAGCTGTGAAATTTGGGGAGAAAATCTGAACATGGGATAAGCTTCTGGGAGGCACAAGAAGAACTTGCTCTTATAAGTTATTTTCTGGTAATATTTTCTGGTTTACGTACAAGTGACCATGTACCTCCTGCAGTTTTTCATGATGTGACTTATAGACCCCCTTCACTGCCTTTGGAGTACATACACACATGAAATCTAATAGTATTTGCTTGTGGACTTCATGAGCTCTCCCTTCCTGCTCCTCCTTCCTGACCAGGCAGGACGCTTCCAAAACTTAACATACTTAAGCCATGTTAGACATCCTGCACTGTGTATCCCCCACAATGGGAGCTGTTCAGAGAAGACCTGGCTCCCAGCTGACCTAGGGACCCAGTTTTCTTTTACGTTTAAACTGGGCATTTTGGGAAAGGAGGATACTGGGACATGCTATTGCTCCACTGTGGAGGCAGAGCACAGGGGGAGACTAAAACCACTCCTGAGTCCTTCACTATTTCTAACGAGGGACAGGTCCCATGAGGAGAGGGGTGTCCCCTAGGACTGAAGGTGTCTATAAAGAAGACAGAGACTCCCTTTTTATGGGGAGTCACATAGGAAAAATAAGGGGTGACAGGCACAGGTTAGTCCTGGGGAGATTCTGACTGGACACAAAAATTTTCACACTGAGAACAGTCAGCCATTGGAATAATCTCCTCTGGGAAGTGGTGGACTTCCCAGGGTTGGACACTTTTGAGATTCAGCTGGACAGGGTGCTGGGACATCTATAGGTCATGCTTGGCCTAGAAAGGTTGGACCAGATGATCCCTGAGGTCCCTTCCAACCTGGAATTATGTGACTGCACCTGGAAATTTGAAAGGCAGAGCAAGATTGTCCTGTGACAAGCCCTGGAGGAGGAATGAGTGGTGGCCTCTGTAGGGCAAACAGAGCTCAGTGGGAGGAAGAAACTGTCACCTGGTTTATTATAGGGGTGATCAAGCTCAGAGATGAAGGACATGAGTTGACAGAAAATAAACACAGGCTGCTTTTCCCCAGTGAAACCTCAGGAGCAAAGTATGGTGGAAAGGAATGAAAAAATGGGATGCAAGGCCTTTTTTTTTCTTTTCATACCTACTTTGGTACCTTCTTCTGTTCCAACTTCGCTAATAGACTCAATTCTTCATTAGACTTCCTGATACTACAGCTACAAGAGAAGGGAAGAAAAACATTTGCTTTTCAGGCATGCCATGTAATGCAGAAAATTTATGATGCTATTGCAACTGAAAGTCAGATTTTGTGACAAATGAGTTGCTATTAGCCTGTGAAAACTATCAGTCAGTTAAGTTAGCTAAGGCATTATTAAGCCAAGAAGGACATGATGGAACATTTACAGGAACGGACAATTGGTCCCCAGTCACAGCCACCTGTATTGTTTATGACATGCACTTTGCTCAGTTTGGCAGCGTGCCATGCAGGTTGTGTTAATTTTAGCAGCAAGGACATTAAAGAATGCAGACATGGTTAATAATGTATGCTGTTGGGGTCCTCTATTGTCTCTTCTTTTCTTGTCGCAGTCCTCTGTGTGTTCATTGCAAGACAGGGGAGGAGAAAACCAGTCAAGAAAGGAAATTAAAGAGAAAATCACCCAAAATACCTGGTATTTGTCCTCCTGGAAAGGCACAAGGCCACATTCCCCAGTTACGTAAATGAAGAAAGGCCTACAGAAATCAGTGTTTTATTTTAAAGACAAGCCTGTTGAGAAACTGGACTTAGTTTTGAGTTTGCCTGTTGCCTGCAGACATCCCAGTTTTATTTTAGAGATGTGGAGTACCTGCAGTTTCCACAGAGGTCAGGGGTTTGACAGAACCGGAAAATAGAGCAAGACTGAGTTTCCAGCTGTAGTTGTCTGTGGTGCCTGTTTAAATGACTTAGCAGGGAGTGCCTGCACATTCCTACTTCAAATTCACCATTTCTTGTGAAGAACAACTCTATGTGTCTGCTGCTCGTGGCTTCATCTGCCCATGTACCTACCTCCCATCCAGCCACATCCAAAGCTCCCCCTACCAATCTGTGTGGAAACAAGCATAGTGCTTCCTTTTATGTTAAGGATAATCCCTGTCTTGTTTCTTTTTCCCCTTTTCACAAGTTCTGGGTAATACTGGCTGCAAGCTGTGCTGGAGAAGACTTGCCCCTCTTTGTGTATCTGAAATGAATTTGTCTATCACAAACAAGCCATAATGGAGAAAGCACCAAGATTAATGTAGATCTTAATAAGAGCAAATTAGTTTTTAAGGTACTTATTGTGACTGATTAATTAAACGTCTCATAAATACGGGGAAGACAGCTGCAATTCCAGTTTCTGAGCAAAGTAAGTCCACCTACTGTAATAAATCTGTTTTTAAAGCTTTATGGATCCTCTAACCTTTGAATTAGGATTGCCATTTTTGTTACTGTCTCCAGCAATGAATCAGTTGTCATGCCATTTTCCAGCAAATGTTATAACCCAGCCATTCACAAACTCCTGTTGGAAATCCGCCTTCCTGCAAACTCTTATTTGTTAATGCAACAACCTTCAGAATCATCCATTTTAAGAATAGCAGAGTGGGATCAAATTTTTGAGCATAATGGCAATGTCAGTGTAGTTTATGAAACCATAACAATGTAAAGAATGACATCTGGTAAGCCCATCATGCATGTAATGTAAGGTTAGCTTCAATGATTCTTCAGTTTTGCTCTCTCTGTAATGTATGGGTGGCAGTGTGCCACTCAAAGTAAGGAGAATCACTCAGCTGGCTTGAATATAGAGTGGAGAATATACTATGCTTCAGCAGATAGGCTGGTGGCACAGGAATATTGATGCAGACACCCTGTGGAAATTCTGTGCTGATAAACAACATTAAAAGAACAACCTTGCAGGTCTATAAAGCAAGGACTAGTCTGGGGGAAGCTTTTACATTTATACTGAGAGATCTCAGTGGCCTGCCCAGAAGCTAGGCAGTAATATGCACTCAGTCAAGCACAATCTTTCAGGTTTAGGTACAAATAGACCCATGTGGTCTGTGCAATCATCTCATTCTCATTTATTTAAGACTCTTCTTGTACTTTGGAGGAAAGTCCCAGACTGAATTATGAGGTGGATGAAGGACCAAATGCAACAAAGCATGGGGTGAAGGTCACTGAGTCATTGCTGCCACCAGCACATGTTCATAGCGATGGTCATTTTCTAGAAGTAAGAATGAGAAAAGTCCTGGCTTTGACATTTTATAAAAGCAAGTAGGTATAAGGCAAGAAGAAATGGCTTTAAACTGACAGAGGGGACATAGACGCAAGTGAGAAGTTCTTTACTGTGAGGTTGGTGAGACATTGGCACAGGCTGCCCAGAGAAATTTGTGGATGCTCCATTCCTGGCAGTGTTCAAGGCCAGGTTGGATGGGTCTAGGAGCAACCTGGTCTAGTGGAAGGTGTCCCTGCCCATGGCAGGGGGGCACAGAATGGGGTCATCTTTAAGGTCCCTTTCAACCCAAACCATCCTATGACTCTGTAAGCCACCCCTTAGAATTAATCTGCCGGTCAGTGGCAGTTACAGTCACTTGTTACAATAAAATATGGATACCTACTTATTCACCTAAAAATACATGAGTCTGAGACAATGGCCAAAGTCCCACCTAAAGCAGCGCAGGAATTGAACCCCAAGCCCTGCATCTCCCATTAATACCCCAACCAGCTCCTACATCACTCATGCCTGAAGTTGTCACAGGAAACCTTTGCTAAATTAAGATTTTCAGTTTCTGTACAACAGCTCATAAAGTTGGTACCTTTATTTGCACAACCTTTGGTTTATTTGACATCATGACCCTACCCTAAAATCAAAGTGACACCAAAATCATCAGCAGAAGGAATACGAGAAAGAGCCACATTGGACCTAAGGCCCTGGAAACATCTTTTCATGGCATGGAGGAATATGAAAACCACTGTGGAAGGGCTTAAAAGCTTGTGAATTCCAGCTAGATTTTTTAGGGAATGGTGTAAACTGGGAAGCAAATGCATGGGAAGTCTGCTGAGACATTTCTGGGAAGAAGCTACAGTGAATGTGGATGTGACTTGGGTCTTCAGGTAGCAATTATATAATGTTTTAGAAATACCAAGTATAATAAAACATACAGACATCTCTTCCTCCTTTCTATGTCTTTTTTTTAAACTAGCCGAATGTCATTGTTTGTGCCTTCCAGGATTACCATATTAAATTTCCCGTAATAGTGAAATACTTCCAACAGCAAAATGGGTCCTGTTAGCAATTTTAATATTCAAATATATTAAAATCACTTTCAAGTCTCCAGTATTTTAAGCAAATTATTATTTTTTTTGTTAACAGTGTCACAGACTCGTAACTGACAAATGCAAATAACTGACAAAATAAAATCCTTTCAGGCATTCCTATGGCTGATTTTAATTTATTTAATTTTAGTATATGATGGTGAGAAGCCATCTTGTATTAAATTATGGGTAGCAAAATATAGTCTAGCTCTCAAAGTAAGGTCTCACTGGTAGAGAGAACTCATTAATGTCATTCAAATAAATTGGTGTGAAATATGATCATCTCAAGCAGTACATTTATTTACACTTGCAAATCAGAAATAATACAGTTAAGATATATGAGGCAGCAATTAGGGAATATGTCTGCAGGTATTCAAGGAAATATCATAAAGCTTCTGCTGCAAAAAAATGAATATTTTATTGCCAATGTATCTGTCTAATTGAATAATGAGGATACTAACGCTCTTTTACAGGTACAGCAGCAATGGAAATTTCAACTAAGTATAGAAATAATTCCCCTGAAGTAGACCTGGTATAATAAGAGGTTTTGTGTCTGCTTCATACAGAAGCTTTCTTTGACTTTGTAGGAAAACCATGCTGAAGCCCAGTGGGTTGCTTCAGCGGTGCCCTGCTCCATACAGGGTGCAGCCCAATGTGACATAACTTCCAAAATGTGGTGCTTGAAATGCCTGGAGTGGAAGAAGAGGCAGTGACAGCCATGAGCGCAGGCAGAACAGGAGGTGGAAGGTCTTGCAGTGAGTGGTACACAGGCTGGTTTGGACCGATAAGGTTGTTCTTTGCAATTTGCAGAAGATTTTTTTAACAAGAGGAGACTGGAAAGAAAGTTGCCTTGGAGAGGACTGATCTAACCTAGATCTTTTCATACTAGACTGACCTAGATCTTTTCATGAGTGTGCTACCCTACCTTCTCTTTTTTTTTTCTCCCTGGGGTGAAGAATAGGGCACAGCCCAAGGTAGCATAGATGTCTCCATACTCCAAGGAAGCACCGTCTCTGAAGCCGTCACCTACTGATGTCCACCTACTGATGTCCACAGGAGCATTTCAGCTAGCTTCATCCTCAAACTGGGGCCATTCAGAACAAGGGGACCAAGAGGGTGACAGCTCTGTGCCATCCAAAGAGGCTGAGCATTGTAGCCGCTCTTAATCCTGTCCCACCTTCAGGCTTTTTTCTGGCTTCGCAACAGTTCTCAGCATACACAGATAGTTTGGAGAGAGCAGCTGAGACATCTAAGGTTTGCTGAGGCCTCCAAGCCATATAACAATATACTCTGGCAGTCCACTCAGCAAACTTCAAAAGGCTTTGCCCTGCATTTACCCGCCAGTGGTAAAGGCTATTACTATTGCAGGGTCTTATTCTATCAATGTTAATGCTTAATTATACTGTAAAGCTCCATGACAATACTTTGAACATGCACACCCTCAAGTGTAGCTTCATGGTACAACGTAGTGTGAATCTCCTGTGTTAAAAAAAAAAAAAAGAAAAAAACTTTTACCAAGTTTATAATCAGTACAATACAGTAAAAGATGTTAGGCCATTGGAATCAGCTGAAGTATCATGAGGGCTACATCTGGGGGATAAAAGGAGGTTATGATTACTACACATGTCATTGTCATATCAGTCATTTAGCAGTCATATGCTAATAAACTGCTGTGAAGTTTGTCATTGCAAAGTCAGATTAATGCAGATTCATATAATAAAGTCATCACACCACACAGCTAAGTAATTATGTTCAAGCATTGTCACTTCAATTAATGTCTGTGTGCCTAAGTGCTGAGGGTGACTTCTTTTGGCTGCTGTTTTCTTATTGATGAATTAGCCAAATAGGCTCTTTAATAACTTTCCTTTGGAAAGGTATTTTAATAAGAATCCAGAAAGAGAGGAGAAAACATTATCTGATTTGAATAATATAGTAACTACTGGATTCTCCTCACTCTTCTTTGGGAACCTTTGGGTTCATGGCACTCATTACAGATCAAAGAATTTAATTCATCTATATATCCTTTTTTGTGCACAGAAATACAAAATTAGTTAGAGAGTCAGCATATGTTACAGTAAGCAGCAATCTGTTATGGTAGTAATTTCACTGCTTGCTGTACCACAGAGGGTTGTGCTATAACACGGCTCATTATAATGGATGTACTTTATTTTGTTCAACCGTCATGGTAAAAATATTTGGCTAATGTTTTCATAGCCTGCCATCTGTGTGGTCAGCAAGGTTGTCCAACAACATCCAAAATGTCATCGCTTCAAACATGGGTTTAATTGAAATTTAATCAGACAGATCTTTTCTATTAATTAAATACCAGCTGATTAATGCAATGTATTTTGATATGAAGTAACTGTGGCCCAGATTCAGCTGTGCTTGTGCACAGTGAGAGTTGCTCCCTCTCCCCAAGGGCGGTTGCTGACTGCAGCACAGCTCAGCTGGCACGAGCAGCAGCATGAAGTCTGACTCTGTCCTCAAAAAGGTGCTTAACTGCTGCCAAGCCAAATATCAGAAAATGTCATAGTTAAGGTTGCAAGCACAGTCTGGATCCAGGCCTTGTGTTGTTGTTTTGGGATCTCATGTGCCTTTGTTTTCCCTCTGGCATCACTCAGCCTTTGGAGAAAGTGTTGCAGTGTTTCTTGGCGTTATCATCGTGCACCTCATACTGCCATTCACCCTCTTTCAACCCTGTGTAGTTTCACAGGTTTATTTTTGCTTTTTGAGGTTTTTGCAGAACATCTCCTGCTGATGTCTTTGATTTGTATGTATCAATGTTAATGGATTTGCAGCACTGCTCCAGCATAAGGGCTCCTCTTTTCTTATAAACTGAAGGGTAAGGCACACCTGCAGTGGGCTGCACACAAGAGTGCCCACTGACTTTTTTTAATCCAAATCAGTCAGGTCAGTGACCCAAATGTAAATGAATTTGACCAATAGGTTTCTACTGTAGCTACTGTAGTTCTTTAGTCTGTGACAGCACTATGCTGAGTTTCACAGTGCTGTTTTTAAGAACCTAGATGATCAGACCATGGCTGCTGGAAGTCCTGTCCTTGCTTTTACTCAGAAAATGTGCTGAACATGTTTGCTTCTCTTTACAAACAGGAAAAGTAGGGTAGACAGACTAGCCTTCTCCCTCATTGAGTCAGGATAGGACCAGGAATTACCTCCAGACATGGGAACCAGAAGTATATGTGGCTTCTACAGTTTAGGTACAGACCAAAGCACTGCCCCCATATCACAAGTCCTGATACATATTGTCAAAAAAAAAAAAAAGTGTTCACAAAAGGAAAGACAAAGACTTTTAATAAATATCATAATTAGGGCAAAAGATGTCATCCTGCAAGTTTCATCATTAGCAATAAACTCTGGAAACAAATGGTAGCTTGCAACAATAATTCACCCAACTGGTCTGAACCTGAGGAGTCCACCTACCAATTAACTTTTTCCAAAGTGCTATAATTTCTATGAAAAAGAGTGATGTAAAAAAGAACATCAAGTTGTAGCAGTCCTACGGCTTTCTTTAAAAAATTCATTGCATATTTTCACTCAAAACTGCTGAAGAAAAATCAAGTTTTTAATAAAAAATAATAGTCCATGAGCAATTCTTTAACCTTTAAAATCCAGATCGTGGTACGACCAAAGCACCATGATAGTGTTGTGCATGAAAGGATGAAAGGTGTAATTATATTTGGGTTCATTTCTTCAAGAGTTCACTAAAACAGCCTGAAGTAAGAAACGCATTTCAATACAGTTCTCTAAATCCTATGTACAGCAGGGAGTAGGCAGCACCCTTGCTCAAACAGATAGATCTTTGAGAGCACCTGAAATCCTGCAACAGAAGACTAAAATAATGAGCCTCTCTCTGATGTGAATATCTCTTAACCCATTGTTGCACTTGAACAATCGCATATTACTGATGGGTTAGCATTAATGCTACCTCTTAAGTCATCCTTCCTACTTGTCCTTGGATTTAATTAAGGGCAAAAATGTCACTCTGCAACTGGAGCCATTATAAATAGTCAACTAAAATGATTTTTTTTTCCCTTTAAGAATTTGTTTTCCCAAGAGCATTGAAACTTTCAGAGTTTTACTTCTTACATGGAGGTCCCCTTTTTAAAAAGTCCCTGCAAAAGACATAGGTTATAAGTTATGTTTCATCCTCCTCTGAAGTCATGGCAATGGGCACCCAGAAGTAATTGTGTCCTGCCAGCGCAGAGCAGACAGTTTAATCGCCCTTATTCTGCTGACAATTCTTTGTGCTTGGAGGTTGGGTTTGTCAGTACAAAATTAGCAGTCCAAAACAACAGCTAAGAGGAACACAATATTGCTCCCCCGATCACTGGTGCAATCACAGCCTCTCCTGGATGCTCAGGGATCTGCTGACCCTTTGATGACCTTTGGCCAGGGGCTGTTCATATGCTCTCTTGCCTTTGCACGCATCTTTGAGACAACGCCCACTAAATAAGCAATAAATAAGCATGTACTTCCAGCAGCCCCATGATAGGACAAGAGGGAATCTAAGGTCATTTAAGGTTGGACCAGAGCCAGATCTACCCCAATATCCTGGTTTTGACCTGGCCAGTAATGAATTTTTTGGGTAAGGTCAGGACAGCCATGAGCTCTCCAGCTGTCTGGACCCAGCAGTTTAGTGGCTGGCTGTGCCGGTGCTCTGTCTTGACTGGTGCTAGTAAAGGCAGCATCCACATTACTGTCAATGCCTTTTCCACTCACTAATGCCTTTAGGCCTCTGCCACATCCTTCAGGTACTAAAAAAATCAGTGTATTATCTCCATAAAATCAGCAGTAGGAGCCTCATGGCAAATATGTGATATCAGGGCTCTGCTGAATTATATGCACTGTACCAAGGAAGGTAAGCAGATGTCCTGATGAGTGTTTAACTGGCTGGGTGAGGAGAGCCACTGTGGAGGACTGAGCTGATCATTACCTGTCTTACAACACAAGGAACATAGACTTTATGTCTTGACCCAAGCCACAGGAGGCTATGGCACAGCCAGGTACATAAATGCGTCTCCTAAATCTCAGTATTCCTTTTCAGAAAATCTTTTTCTTTTACACTATTTGATAAAAGAGGCTGTTTTATCACAACCTTTTTAGAGGTCAACTGCTTCTTCTGCTCTTATTTCTCCATGTTTCTAATTAAGTTACTGTGAATCCTATCATATTTCAAAGGGAAGGATCAAGAACCATTGTTTTCATGATCTAGTTAATACCTGTAAATATCAGCTGTTGCCCAATTCCCACTATGAAATAGTAGGTGGAAAGAGGAAGACACCATAAAACACATTTCACTTAAAGGCAAGAAGCAATAAATGATTTTATGACCTTTGAAACCTGAGGCCTCCTAAGGCTATAAATTTTTTTTTTTAGAACCCAGCAGATGTACCCATTTTATCAGTTCATAATTTTTTTTATTTTTTTTTTCAGTACTAGGTGTTGGGCTGGGTTTGGGTTTTTTGTTTGTTTATTTAGATCTTGAACACCTTCATGCTTGCACAGCAGGTCTGCTTGCTCAGCAAGAAAACTGAATGGTGAAAAGACCCTGAAAGTCTCTCCTGTGTTGCCTCTAGGCAAGAAGGTCCAAAGGACATTACATGTGGCATGGTGATGACTCTGGGAACAACTGAGCTGTGTCCACCTCTGCAAAACGTTCTTACAGCTCCAGCACTGCAGCACAACACTGCTTTGAAGAGTCTTATTAGCAAAATGATCTATAGGTTTTTTGCATCAGGGAGGACTGCCAACAGGCACTAAATAAAACGGTTTGAGATGAGAGAAAAGATTCAAGTATGACTGAGCTTATTTCATCAAGAATTAGGGAAATACCTAAAAAGGTGTTTATATGCTGACATTTACAGATTATCAGCTCCCTTGGAATGACCCAATGGACAAAATTACGAAGTAGGGTAACCTGATTCAGATGTAACTATTTACACCCATCTAAACATTAGACTTCGTAAATTCTTTTTCAGATGAATTAGTAATTATAAATTGTCTTTGTTACATATCACCCAAATTAATTTCCCTAACAGTTTACTTATCATTTGTGAGCTATTTATGAAAGGCACCCATACTTCCACGTCTTTTCTCTTGCATGGTTCAATCTGACAGGGAAAAAAATACCTGTGATCTAGTCTATTCTACACAGGGAGATGTATGGAAAAAGGAAGTGGATGCATGGATGGATGGATAGATGGATGGAAGGAAGGAAGAGGTAAATTGTGCTGCAGCCCATGCACTCACATTGTTGCTCCAAAGGCATCAGAATCAGATTTAGAAAGTGGGATGAGAACTTACGGAATTCAGAGGAACTTCTTGATTGGTTTCCTGTGGGTTTTTTTTAACTTTGTTAATATATGAAGAATTCAAATGGATTCAGCACCATTGGAAATGTTTCACATCCCAGTGAAATACAGAAAATATGATATACTTAGGGCTGTAAGTTGTTTTTAACCTGGCTGCTGCATGACTGTAAAAAATCTGCACCTTCAGAGCCTGCTGAGAAGTTTCCTGTGGTACCGTGTTGTCACACCAGTGTCACCACTGCAGAAGATCCCTGCCCAGCTGCAATGTCCCTGCTTTCTCTGTTTGGGAAAAGCAAAACTGCACTCCCATTCCTTCCCATAGGGAAAGTCCCTGGATATTAAAGAATGAAGAAGTCCATGAGGATCTGGGTTAAATCAGTATCCTGAAATCTAATTGGCCAGCTTGTGTATTAAGCCCACTTTTAGAGTTTTAACTTGTGTTTTTCTAAAAATCTCTGTTCAAAATTGCTTTGTGAATCAGCAGTGGTAGATATTTCTGAAATAAAAGAACTCAGATCCATCACTGCTTTCAGTTCAGAGCACCAAAATACTACTTTGTAATACATTTTATGAGTTTGATATACTCATAACTACCATTAATAAACATGAGAGGTACCTTGTCCTTTTCATCATTAGTAAAGTATTTATGAAGTACCGCTACCATCCTGATAAACATTCCTAGTTCATAAATGACTCAAGCCTGGACCAGCTGAGGATCACCTTAACAGCAGAAGAGATGGGAATGAATTGGATAACTCAAGCCAGCAACATCAGGAGTCCTTTGTCTTCCTCCCAGGGAATCTAAAAGGTGTTAACTAAATCAACAAATATTTACAATACAGAAAACATCCCATGTTTCAGGTGTAGAGGTATGAGCTTGAAATGAAGGACTATCCCGTATAATGCAAGTAATCCATTTATCTCCCTGCGAAGAACATGTTGTGTTCTGAGTTTCATGGTATAAAATGAAATATGAGTTGAAAAAATATGTAGGAATAAGTTAATGTACGAAAATTATTTGCTCTATATGTTTCCATCTTTTAGTGACACATAATGCAGTGTAACAGTCACAGAAATGGCAGATGAGGTGTTGCTTTGTACAAGAAATTAGTGGCAAGATTTGATTAATGCTTATCCAGCAGATATTGAATCTGATTCAGATTTCAGACCAATTTTACAATGATGTTACTGTAGTGAGATGGATGGAACTGCTGCAGGTTTACCCTGAGGTCCAACCCTTTACTTGAAATGAACTGACTAACCGAAATATGATCAGATTAAAAACCAGATAATGTGATTTATCAGCTACTTTTTCATAGACACTGCTTTTGAAATTTCTCATTTGATGCTCCATTGTGTCTAGAATTTCATTTGTGGTCCTCTTTTTGAGGGGTCTCTGTATCGAAGTAAGTATTTTGCTCCTTGATACGTTAATCAGTCTACATTTCCACCAGTCTATTTTAGTAGCATTCTTTCATCTGAACAACTTCTGTTGCATTTTTTTTAAAAAAGGGCTCATTCTACTAATTTTTCTGCAAAGGCATTCATGGATATTGCAACTTTCAGCACTTACTCTTCATATCCAATTTTATTATACAAGTCTTTTCATTGCAACCTAATGAATTGTATGATTCTATGACCTAGTGATAATGGAAGAACTCCCCAATGAAATTTAGAAACAGCTAGGTATTTTGGGAACATTGCATGACACTAAGCACATTATCTTCAGAGCTAGTTTAATGCCAGTGTATGGACATGATGCAGTGCCTACTAGTTGTATTTCTATTGTATTTTTGAGTGGGATAGTGGTGGAAGATGACTGAGGGTTTTGTTCCCATTGCCTTTGAAAAGACTGACAGAAACTTAAGGAAATGAGATGGAAAGAACACAGAAGATCATTGTCCTGAGTTCAGCAGTGGCAGTCATTTTTTCTCCATCTTAGTAGCTGGTGCAGTGCTGTGGTTTTGACTTTTGGCCTGGGAACAGCGCTGATAACACCGATGTTTCTAGTTACTGCTCAATGTTTAGTCTGACCAAGGACTTTCTGAGTCTCATGCTCTGCCAGGGAGGAGGGGAAGCTGCGAGAAAGCAGAGACAGGACATCTGACCCAACCTAGCCGAAGAGATATTCCATGCCACAGCATGTCATGCCCAGGATGTAAAAACTAAGGGCAGCCACCTGGAAGGGTTAGATCACTGCTGGGTCAGGCTGGGTATCAGTTGGCAGGTGGTGAGTTGTTGCATTCTCTTCCCTTGTATTTCCCTTATCATTATTATTATTGGTGGCAGCAGTAGTGGTTTGTGTTATACCTTA